>CBVK0101090018.1:0-12080 GCA_900067695.1 Picea abies
ACGGCTCTGGGAAGGTTGAGGACGAGGGGAAGAATTGAACTTATTCCCTTTTCAAAATGTGTCGCAAGGGTTTGGTAAATTCACGAGGTTTTTTCAGTAAATCTGTAGCGAATTTGTTTCTGTACAATAGATTAAAGATTAGCCCTCGTGTAATCTTCTTCTTCCTTTGGGAATGAAGGCCCGGAACCCCTCTGGTCACATGTATTGGGATCGGGATAGGGGCTGTGATCTGTACAGTGTGAGTTAGCAGTTAATACCGATGAATTGTCTCTTTGTTAAAAAAAATTATGAAAAAATGGCGTATTTTCTCACAGTTTTGGCATACCAGCTTAGATACCTCTTAATCTAGGATCTATCAAATAAAGGGAGGGTTTAATTCGGATTTATCAAATACAACTTAGATTCAAACCCCTTCGATGTGCAAACCCTCCATGGTACATTAAATCAGTAAGATGCAAACCCTCTATGCATGCATCAAGTTCCTGCATTGACATCTTTTTTCTCCTTTTAACATCAAATTGTGTGGAAAATTTTCATCACATCAAATTTTTTTATGGACAAAATGGGAGAGCAAAGGTTTACATAAGAGATGTAATCCCTCTAAGTGTTTGATAAATTCAAGGTTAAACTGGATCTAAGCTTGTGTTACATGTATTTCTTTAACATTTTAAATGAGAGAGTTAATATTATTATTATTAAAGAATCTGATGTAATCCCTCTAAGTGTTTGATAAATTCAATAAACTGGATCTAAACTTGTGTTACATGTATTTCTTTAACATTTTAAATGACAGAGTTAATATTATTATTATTGTTAAAGAATGTAATTTTTTTAAATATGTGAATGTTTCCTCCATAAATCTGGACACAACCAATACAGATCTATCAAGTGGTGAAAGAGATTTGAATCGTGATTTATCCTAACTCCAAATCTATCAAGCTATAAAAAGGATAAAATTCTTTAAAATACAAACCCTTTTAACAATACAAAGCTATAAGAAGAATCAAATTCTTTAAAGTACAAACCCTTTTGACAATACAAAACTTGAAGTAAAGTTCACACCTGATAAGACCAATGTGATTGTTAGTATTATACACTTTCTACTCACTCACAACACATCTCTCTTATAGTGAGCTCTAGAATGGGCCTCTTCATGCACTGAGAGTATTTTAATAATGTTCTTTTGGATTATTTGTAAAGGTTGAAAATTTGAACAGAATGTCTCCTTTGATGTCACTGTTAACATTACACTAACTGTTCACTCAGGACAGAACTCCCTTATTGTCGACACTCAGGACAGAACTCCCTTGTGGTGGACTGTAGAATGCGCATCTTGATACAATGAAAAGATTAAGATTTTAATTTTGTTCACTTTGTTTTCCTTTTTCGTTGAGCATTTGAGTTGTGTGTACAAGTTGACGTTTTTCAATATATCACCTAATAGCAACCAAGTTTCATCAACACTACTGTTATAGTGTTTTTTATATGTGAGGCAGAGGTTGCTGTTAGTGAATTACACTCACGACACATCTTCCTTATAATGACCTGTAGAATGCGTCTGTAGACGCAATGAGAAGATTTTAATGATGTATGTTGGTTTTCTTTTTTTAATTGAGCATTTGGGTTGTTTGTACAGGTCGAAATTTCAGAATGTCACCTAATAGCAACTGAACTTAATCAACGCTTTTGTCAAAGGACATTATTTTTTTTTATGTGAAAGGTCAATGTCCCCTACAGTGGACTGTAGAATCTGTCTCTTAGTCTCAACATAATGAGAAGATGAGAAGATTTGAACTTTTGAACATTTTGATTGTTTGTAAAAGTTGAAATTTTGCAGAATGCCACATAATAGCAACCAAGCTTAATCAATTCTACTGTTAATATATATATAAAAGGTTGATGTCACTGTTAGTGTTCACTCACTACTCACTAATGGCACTCACTACTCACTCATGGCACATCTCCCCTGTAGTGGGCTGTAGAATCAGCTTCTCATTGAGAATTTTAATGCCGTTTACTGTTTTTTGAACATTTGGATTGTAAGAGTTGAAATTTTACAGAATGCCACCTACTAACAACCAAGCTTCATAACGTAATTAGTATTTTATTTTTTTCATTTCCAAGAGGCAAATGTCACTGTTACTGTTGCACTCGCTACTCACTCATGACACCTCTTCCTTGTAGTGGGTTGTAGGATGTGGTGCCCTAATAGTATTCTTACTCTTTGATCTAATAAGTATGATTGCTATGAAGTAAAATTGTAACTGGTTACACTGTGACAATCGCAGATATGTAAGCAGTTCATCTGGATCTAGCTTGCCACATTGCAAATGTAAGTGCCTAATAAACATGGAGTCGCAGTCAAGCCCTAAGCAAAAAACCTAATCAAACATCATGGCCAGATTCCTTAAAGTTACGACTTCTGTCAGAGTAAGTGTTCCAGCATATCGTTCCTTCTCTAATCTAATTAGCTTATACAACAGTCTTTTGCCCGTCAGCAACAATGGGTCTTTTATTGTAGTAAGTATCCTAATGCTATTGCCATTGTTTGATCTAATGGGTATCATTACCATGAATTACAAATATGTGAGAAGGTTATGTGGATCTCTCAAGCCACATTGAGAATGTAGGTACCTAATAAGTAGAGTCATAGTTGACTCCTAAATTGGAAAATTAACCAAACATCATGGCCAAATTCCCTAAAAGCTATGACTTTTGTAACATTCTAAGTATTCGAGCATGTCGTTCCTTTTTTGTAATTTAATTTGTATTATATCCATCTTATCCACTTGCATCTTCACTATACCATGACTTTGGACTTATCTCCCATGACTTTCATCTAAGATGTAACTTTTATTTCTACTTTCATAAATCTGTGAGTGAAATTCCTTTTTCTGGCCTTTAGAGGTCGGACGGAGTTCAAAAGAGAGAAGGAGAAGAATTTACCCTATTGACTCCTTCCCTCTGAAATAGGTCCAACAAATCCAACTGTTCCCCTCCAAATTGGGTCCGCCTTTCTTAGGCAAAGGGAGGTGTGATGGGAGAGATCTCTTATTTTATTTGTTTGCTCAAAAAAAAAAAAATCCATTATTCTTGCAAATCGAGGTAACATTTCAGAGAAATCCTCTCAGGAAGTAGAAGATCAGGTATTCAAATCTTGAATTGTATCAGTTTTCAGTATGTATATTTTTATTTATATTTATATCTACGTAAAAAGAAATGTGTGCTTGGCTTGCAGTTTAGCCGGAGCTAGAGCTTGGCCTTCAGGAACAATTTACAAGTTTTCCTTTTCGATATAATAATGTAATTCCTATTTTGGTTTTTGCCCATCAACAACAATGGGTCTTTTATTGTAGTAAGTATTCTAATGTTATTGCCATTGTTTGATCTAATGGGTATCATTACCATAAATTACAAATATGTGAGCAGGTTATGTGGATCTCTCAAGCCACATTGAGAATGTAGGTACCCAATAAGCAGAGTCACAGTTGACTCCTAAATGGGAAAATTAACCAAACATCATGGCCAGATTCCCTAAAAGCTATGACTTTTGTAGCATTGTAAGTATTCGAGCATGTCGTTCCTTTTCGGTAATCTAATTTGTATTATATCCATCTTATCCACTGGCATCTTCACTATACCATGACTTTGGACTTAACTCCCATGACTTGCATCTAAGCTGTAACTTTTATTTCTACTTTCATAAATCTGTGAGTAAAATTCATTTTTCTGGCCTTCAGAGGTCGGAGGGAGTTCAGAAGAGAGAAGGAGAAGAATTTACCCTATCGACTCCTTCCCTCTGAAATAGGTCCAGCAACTTCAAATGTTCCCCTCCAAATTGGGTCCGCCCCGCTTGGGCAAAGGGAGCTGTGAGGGGAGAGATCTCTTATTTTATATCCGCAATGCTCCGAAGCCTCAATGATAGAACCCCACGCCCAATAAGAGAGTTAATAAGAGAGTTAAAGAGTTTGGTAATGTATTTTCTTAGATTACTAATTTAAAGAAAGAAAGAAAATGATTTTAATGTCGATTAGTTAAACAATAGTTTATGGGACAGATGGTCACATACTGATTTTTACAGTTCAATCCTTTTTCTGTTCAACTTGATGATGAGCTCCTCCAATTTCTCCACTTTCCTCAAATAAGTTATTGCAATTACATAGTTATTATGTTTCCAAGTAAGCCTTGATTTGCACCAAGTATCCTAGTATCCCAATACCTTTTCGTCAGGTATGGTTCAGACAGAATACATTCAATTGATAGAAAGGGTTACTCATCCTCAACTTTTCGGTGGATTTGTCACTGGTGCCTATAGTGAATCACTGACTTGTTCTTTCCACTCCAGTTCTGCAGGAACAATTCCAAAAAATTGAAAAATAGATCATCTGATTCTATTTATTTTCAATAGCCATGAGATAATCATTTTATGATGATCTTTATGTCGACAGATTGTTTTTCTACTCTTGTAGTCTTTGAAGGATGAAAACCGATTTAACAATTCTTATTCCTAGAAGAGGGATTTTTCACAGCCAAAACTGAAAGCCAACATCACAGCCAGACTTTTATGCCCCATATGTAAGAGTTAAGTAGATTTGCAATACTTGTTTGTAAATAGTATAAAACAATATATTTATTAAATTATTTATCAGTGTATCAGTTAGACAGGAAAATATCAGAAAATTTCATCTACAAACAACCTAAAATTTAAATAACATATTTAATATAGGATTTGAAAATATATGAATCTGTTTACACCCATTTTTGGATTGGAGCTGGACAAACCTGATAAAACTTTCTGGGTTTCATGTTCTGAAAAAAAAATATGAAATCGTGTAATTAGGGCACTCTGTTTTTTTATTCTCACTGTTATTCGAAGGCATTGTTTGATGAAAAGCATTATATTTGTGGACGTCCTTTACTGTAAGCAAGACAGCTATGCTCTAGCAATACACATTTGGTGATTCTTCTCAATTTTGACCAGATGTAGATGCAGCCAGATGTATATTTACTAGTAACAATAATAACTCTGGATGCTCAATTTTGCAGTTGAAGACAAACTGTTGAAGAACCCTTGTGTAATCCATATTCATCTAGACTGCACTGCAAAAGTGGTGTTTTCTTGAAAATAGTTTAGTCTGTCCCAGTTTCTAGTGTGAAAAAACCATCAATCTTACAGAAGCTAACGAAAAGATATGTTTATTGAAAAAATACACTAATGTGTTTGTAATATTCATGTATCTAATGGTATAAATTAGAGAGATATTATATCGAGGATTTTTTTTTAATAGCATATGTTCTAATAAACATAACATCATTCTATTTTTTTAGAGAGATATTATATCGAGGATTTTTTTTTTAATAGCATATGTTCTAATAAACATAACATTATTCTATTTTTTCTCAATGACTAAAAGCATATCGATTTTTATCAATTATTATGTTGTGTGGAATTTTATATGCGAAGGGGGTTTTTCTCTTACAAGGATGACTTTTTAGAATATGGTGATATAGAAGAATTAACCATAGAATTTAATGACCCAATTTTTAGGTAGATTTGGCATATTTTTAATTTAATTAGATCTTAATATCTATTAAAAACTTAAGTTGGCCTTTAGATAGACTCATGGGGCTTCACCTTGTTGACCAATATCTTATCACATTCATTCATAAAGAGGGGTTCTAAATAATGAAAAATAGATTCAATATATTGTAGGTATTGGGAGTGGAAGAGGGGGATGGGGATTACGGAAGGTTTATAGGTATTGGGGAGTATAAAAAGGGATATCTAGTAAAAAAGGGGTTTTAATTATTGGAAATATGTATCAGGAAGGAGGTTCAACAAAAGGATTTTGAAAGGTATTTATCAATATCTAGTGTTATTAAAGGAATTCTTTAATATCTCACAAATGCATGTACCATGTCATAGGTTCACTTAGTGAAGACCCTATGGGCAGACTTGACATATTTTTATTTTTATTTAGATATTAATTTCCATTAAAGGCCAAATTTAGCCCATGGCCCTCTAAAGAATACAATATGTAAATATGTCTAGGGGAAGGAAAAATCACATCCCAAGGAATACCTAAAAGAGAGAAAAAAACCTTAAAAGGGGGTAAAAGGATACCTTGGAAGTGTTATCCCAACAAGATGGGGGACATTGAAGAAGCTCAAGAAGAAGGAGGTTCCTTGACCAAAACCTGTTGCTCTAGAGAAGTACTTCTAACATTCAATGCTACAAATAAATGTGTGATGGGTGTTAGACCATGGGAGTCATTGGGCCTATGACACCCTGCAAATCTATCATATGAACTTGGAAGTTGGCCAAGGGGCCTCTTCCTACTAGTGTCAGAGGGATGGAAGTAACAGGTAATCAACCTAATGCATTTTGGTCTAGGGAATTGGCCTCTAGTAAGCCATCAATGAAGGTCAAACATCTCTTGAAGGGGGATATGCATCTCTAGTCCTCATAAGCCATGAGTTTCTAGAGAGAACTAAGTGAATATCTAAAGTGACAAAATAATCATCCTCTGATCTTGTAGTGGGGAGAGAAACTAAATACAAAATGGTCCTATGTCTCATGCTCTAAGGAGAAGATCTGGAAAATAACATGCTCTCAAAGGATATGGTGATATGTCTCAATGCAACGTTGGTGGAAGTAAACTCTGAGTTAGGTTAGACAGACCCTCAAGTTGCAAGGTAATTGGAGTATGGTATACCATGAGGGTTGGATGATCTCATCACTATGTTTGATATACAAGTCTAAGGAGCGCCAAAGTTTGGAAGAAAGAAGCTCTCTAGGCTCAAATCATGTGGACCAAATGTAGTCTCTGTAAATCTTAGAGAATACTTCAAAGCAAGAAGTGGATATCTAATAAGACCACTATGTGAGTTGCCCATCCATCTAAGCCTATGTATTATCATTACCACATGAAACATCACTAAAGAAATGAGTGGGGTTGTGCCAAATTTTGCAAGAATGACGACATGAGGGATTGATCTCTTAGCATGAAGATGTTTGGGTAACATCATGACAATAACTCTCTCTATATTGTTCCAAATTACTAAAGGTACAGTACCCAAACCTACAAATTGTACAACATAGGCTTTCCACCCTTCATTAATCATTTTCTCAATGATATAGTTCCAGTTAAGCTTGTGATGAAGTTTGAGTCCTAGATGTTTGTACAAATTAACTTCCTCTAAGTTCTTATTGTCATACACAAAATTAACATAAGTGATATTTTTGGATTTGATTATCATAACCTTTGTATTGTTATTGTTTATTGACATTACCCATGCTAGAATAGAAATCCTTGAGAATTATTAGGTATGAAATTAGGAAGAATTTAATTATTGTGAAATAAGAGCATGGGTAAGCCACGAGTGTTAGCTCATATGGTCATGAGCTAGACATGAGACCTCTTATCTCTCCCCCAAAGTTGGGGAGGTCACTGATTTGACTCTCTTGATCCCCTCGAGGTTAGGATTCATAATTAGGGTCGATGGTTTACCACATTTACCATCCATGGATCATGGGCAAGTACTTGGAGGGTTTTCCACAAGGGTTTCCTTGGATTAAAAAAAAAAAAAACCTAGAGCATAAACCTAGAGCATGGGTCAAATTTAATTAAAGTATTTTCATTTTGGGCCACTTTTTCAACATGGTTTTCATGAGAATTTGGTAAGTGCAATCTCATTATGCTAGAAATGCAATTTTACCAATTTGGAAATGTGATCTAAGGGTTTCACTAGCATTTGGACACTACAATCTCACCATGTCAAAAATGAAATATCAAATTCAACAATGCAATTTAGTAGTTTTGTTAGAATTTGGAAGTTACAATCTCAAGACATTGAAAAGGTGATCTCATAAATTTAGAGATGTCATCTAAGGGTTTCACGGAATTTGGACGTTGCAATCTCACTATGCCAAAAATGAAATCATGCAAATTATTAAATGTGATCAAGGGGTTTCATTAGAATTTGGATGTTGCAATCTCATGAATTTAGAAATGTGATCTAGCGATTTTGTGGAATTTGGATGCTGCAATCTTACCACACCAAAATTACAATCTAAATTCACGAGATTGCAATCTAAATTCAAAAATGTGATTTGGGGTTTTGCTAGAATTTGGACAATGCAATCTCACCACACTAAAAATGTGATCTCACCAAGTCAAAAATGAAATCTATGGGTTTCTTTAGAATTTGGACGTTTCAATATCAACACACCAAAAATAAATCTAACAAATTTAGAAATGTAGTTTGGGGTTTTGTTTGAATTTGGAAGTTGCAATCTCAACACATAGAAAACGCATTCTCACCAATTTAGAAATGTGATCTAGGGATTTACCTAGAATTTGGAAGTTGCAACCTCACAACATGAAAAATGCAATCTCACAAATTAAAAAATTGCAGTCTAGGGTTTTGTAGGGGATTTGGATGCCACAATCGCGCAATAAAATGTAATATGGATAATTAAGAAACATAATCTAGGGGTTTCATTGGAATTTGGGCATTGTAATCTCATGACATGAAAAATGCAATCTCACTAATTAAGAAATGAAATACAAGGGTTTCATCAAAAGTGATCCAGTGGTTTGGTTGGAATTTGTATGTTGCAATTTAACCATGCCAAAAATGTGATCTCATAAATTAAAAAATGCCATCCAAGGGTTTGGGTGGGATTCAGATGTTGCAATCTCAACTCATAAAAAATGCATCTAACAAATTCAAAAATATGGTCCAGGGTTTCACTGGAATTTGGAAGTTCCAAAAATGCAATAGATAACTAATTTAGAAATGTAATCTCAAGGTTTTACTGGAATTTGAAAATTGAAATCTCACTATGTCAAAAATGTAATCTCCCAAATTCAAAGAGATGATCTAGGGTTTCAACAAAATTTAGAGATTTCTATCTCACCACACCAAAAAATGCAATCTCGAAAATTCATAAATGTGATATAGGTTTTCCATTGGAATTTAGAAGCTCCAATCTCACCATGCCAAAAATGCAATCTAACTAATTCAAAATGTGAATTTTCCTAGAATTTGGAAGCTACAATCTCCCTACACTAAAAATGCAATCTCACTAATTCATAGATGTGATCTAGGGTTTTTGTTGGAAGTTATATAGGAGAATTTGGTTAGAATTTGGACTTTATAATCTCACCATGCCAAAAATTCAATCTTGCCAATTCAAAAATGTGATGGAGGGGTTTCACTAAAATTTGAATATGGTAATCCCACTACACCAAAACTGCGATCTCACAAATTCAAAAATCGAACTTAGAAATATTTTAAGGTCTTACGAATCCAAATGTACAGTATAAAGTTTTTTAGTGTGTCAACATTTCAAAAATGCGAACTTAACAAAAAAAACAAAGAAACATACAATCCCGATCCTTTAAAAAAAAAAAATAGAGTTTGCCCAATTCCAACAAAGGTGACAAAGACATAATGTTTGGTTTCATGAGGGATTTTTTGATAAAATTGCATTGAATTTGTTTTAGGTGCAATGGTTTTAAAGATTATCCCTTATGTAATCATCTTCCTTTGGTTTGGAGGCCTAGATCCCCTTTGGTCACATGTATTTGGATACAAAGTAGGCTCATTATGCACTATGATTTGTACAATAAAATTTGACAGGTAATGCCAATCATTTGTCTCTTTATACATATTTTTCCTACTAATTCAAATGACATTCTCATACACCCATTTACACGAGTGAATTTGGGAATTGATGTTCAATCTCATCCATCAAATATAAAATTTAAGTGAATTAAATAGGTTTATTGTCATTCAATTTATATATTAATATAAATTATTATTTTTTGTAAGCTAATTGATTCTATATTAATATGTCACAATATAAGAGTACAGGCAAAACTGCTTGTAACCCGCCACTAGCAAAACTCGGTACAATTCAATCCAAAAGATACTAATATGAAAACTCATAGAGATTTGGATTAGTTCAAAGAGTTTGACTATTTTTTATGGTTGAACTATCACTAGACAAAGTATACATACTACTATGCCTAAGAATGGAGCATATTACTACATCTATTAGAAATCAAAACAAGATTATAAATAATCATATATCAAAGAATTGAAAAGGGAGTTATCCTTTCTAGATCTCGATCAAGTCTTCATCTTCTTCATCCGTCCTAATGGGGTTGGATGAGGTTCCCTCTAGAGTGTAATTTTGTTCCTCAATTGTGACGATATCTTGCTACTTTGCTGCCCTACCTAGTACCCCTATCTCTAGATTAAATATAGTCTTGCATACTACATCAAACTTCTTGTGTAGAAAGTTCAAATCCTTGATGATGGTTCGTTGCTGCTACCCTTTCTCCTCTACAACATGTTCTATGAGTGATTTGTTAATCCAATATAATTCTATCATTATGAAAATTGTTGTGTCTCTAGACCTTGAGAAGAATGTATTTGGAACCCACGACAAATAATCTTCTTCCAACTCTTCTCCATTCTATCTATATTTTTATTCATGTCCTCCAAAAATCGATTGTGGTAATTTCAAGATGCATGCACAGCCTCGAACTAATCCCTAGTAATTCTTTGGCTAGGCTTCCTGCGATGGGATGTTTTTGTAGGTCGCCTGGGCCTACTACACTATCTGTCTCTCTATATCCCATTTCCATTCTTAATCCCCTCTATCTTCATCCTATTATATTCTATGTAAACCAGGATTGAGTCTAACCAACTGATCGTTGAACTGATAGGATGCCCACATGGGGGTGTGAACACCTCTAGTCATGGAAGGAATTTCCTAAGACACCACCTAACAACCAGGTATGCAAACAAAGAAGCCATGGGTTCAATGCAAATCCCCAATTCTACTTTGTAAACATGGATGTGAACCAAAAAATGATCGAAAGTTGTATTACCTCTATTGAGCATCCACAACTAGATGACAAGGATCCATAGAGATAATGACCTTTCTATGGACATTGGAACACTAGAAAGTTTGAACAATCGTGGGATTCTCAAATCTGCCAATTTAAAGAAGTGGACCAACAAAGAATTCTATCTTTGCTTCATGACTATAATCCTTGATTTGAATGTTGGGTACCAAGAGGTATTGAGCTCCAAATAACAATCCTCCTTCATCATCTATGAGAAATACTAATCTAGAGAGGCCTGATGCCCTACAATGATCATGAAACCTTGCCCCATCCACGACATCATAAAACTTCAAGAGGTTGAATTGTCATGGAGTGACCATTGAAAGAAGTTATGCATTGCTCCATCATGTGTTGATTATATTGCATGGAGGATCCCTAGTGTGGCAATGTTTGGCCAACACCTAGGGCCCTCCTTAGGATTCTATGTCGCCACCCCATCTGGGGGCCTATTATCCTCTGATTTAATGGATTCACAATCTTCTATCTACTTGATAGGATTGAGGTGCTGGAAATGTGGTAAACCTGTGCATTAAAAAAGGGACTACAAGTTGAAGGAAATGCATGTCGGTACGATATCAAATGAGAAGCAGTTGACTAAGAGAAAGGCTACTCTAGATAAAGGAGGCGATGTGTATATGGCATCGACCAGTACATAGTCATATCAATACATTTGGTTGATCGAATCAGGAGCATCCTATCATACGACACCTCACAAAGAATGGTTCTATGAATATGAAAGATATGAAGGAGGAGATGTGTTCTTGGGGGATGACTCGAGAACCAAAATAGATATGAAGGAGGAGATGTGTTCTTGGGGGATGACTCGAGAACCAAAATTGTTGGACAGGGAAGAGTCTGACTAATACTGTAGGATGTGAGGAGTATAAACCTTCTAGGTGTGCTACATATTCCAGGTTTGGAAAGAAACTTGATATCTGTCAGCAAGATGAGTGATGCATGATTGCACAGTATATTTCAGAAGGATATGTGCAAAATGGTGAGAGGTGTGATGGTATTAATGAAAGGAGTTTGGATTGGAACTCTATACAAGTTGTTAGGGAATTTCAACTCGACTAGGTGAAAAATAATTTGAATTTTACTCGACTTCAACACGAATCAACTTATCTCAAGCCGATTCAACCGTCAATTCGACCC
>CBVK0101090069.1:0-13902 GCA_900067695.1 Picea abies
TGTGACTGGAGTTCAGACGTGTGCTCTTCCGGTCTGCTGAGGAGCGAGAATTTCTATTTTCTCTAGATGATATTTGAAATGAAAATTTGGAAGGGATAATATAACCCTCCACAAATATTGGTTTAATGTGTATCAATGGAAGATCTCCTCGAGCCTTTCTCTGGTCAATGAAAATCTCCACGGTTCGTGCATAATGAGTGTTACCATTAAAGATTACTAATTGCATATTTAGAAAAACATGCGAAGGTGGCGGTTACAATGAAGAGCGATTAAGGATTAGATATTTTGTAAAGGCGCCAATTAGATGACGCATGAAAGAGATTGCATGATTCTTGAAATGAATACTTGGAAAGGATAACACAACTCTCCAAAAATATTGGTTTAATTCGTATTAATGACATATCTTCTCTAGCCTTTTGGACATTAATGACAATCTTAACAGTTCCTGCATGATGAGATATTAGCATTAAAGATTAATAATTTCATATCTAGAAAGAAGTGTGAAGGTGGCGGGGATGGTGAAGAGTGATTAAGCATTACACATTCCGTCCATCTGTGAAAGAGATTCCAAGAAATGGCCAAGTATGGAAAGCGGTCGGGTGGGCTTCAAAATAGGGTCACAAGTTATACTCAAGAGACGTGAGGGGTCGATGGTCAAATTGTATGTCTCTGAATGATTGAATGCAGAATGTGTAACATAGAACATGACACAATGAAGGATTTTAGTGGTCAATTTGTATATCGTGGAATTTTGGGTGTTGTTTGTAGGTAGAGGAACAATGGAAGCGCAATGTTGAGCAAGCTTGGTCAGGAACCGGTGATGGTAATAGTGGACAAGTATGCAATGGGTAAGTGGTTGGTCGAAATCATGATATAAAAGCATAAGACATACTCAAAACAGGGAATATTTACAGGCTTGAAAATAGGGCCATAAGTTCTACTCGGGAGATGTGAGGGCTCGATGGTCAAATTGTATGTATCCCAACTTTTGATTCCAAAATGTGTAACACGGAACAGTGGAAAATGACGGACTTCAATGGTCAATTTGTATATTGCGGAACTTCAGGTGTTGTATATAAAAGCATGAGACATTCAGAAAAATGACATATTCAGAAAAACAACGAAGTAATCAAAAAGGGAAAGAAAACGAGAAAAAAGAAAGGGGAATTTGGCTGCAAATTTGTAGATCAGTGAAGTCCGGGTGTTGTTCGCAGGCGGGGAAACAATGGAAACACAATGTTGAGCCTGTCTACCCTGGAACCCGCAATCCAAAAAGTTTGTTGAATATGAAATGAGGAAGCAGTCGATCGAATTCATGATATAAAAGTATCAGTGGAAATATGAAGACGTGAATCCGCCAACCCCCGCACCTAGACATGTTTCAAAAAATGACTAAGTAACTAGAAAGTTAAAGCAGTGGGAAAAAAGAAAGGGGATGCCAATTTTTGGAAGTGAGAATTGGTGTAAGAAAGCCACATTGATGGTCTTAACAGTAACTATAAAGTGCATTAAACATGTGAACGTGCTCTTCAATCAAGGAATAGGTAAAGAGATCCATGTTTATAGTTTCCAGGATGTGTTTGTATAAGAGAAGCATCCAAAAGCCATAAGAAAAGCTATTTTGGGATGTTGAAGTAAAATTATTGTACTGTCAACTTCATCGTAAGTATAACAACGATGAATTTGAATTTTAAGACAAATTTGAATTTTAATGTTCTATGGTTGATATAGTTCCATTGGAATTCACATAGTATATATCCTTTTATTTCAAAATATTCTTGGAGATGAATTTTGATAAGTTCAACAATCAAGGAAAAGTGCTAAAATGAGCCACATACTACATTTGTGTCAGAGAGATTATATTAAAAGGCAAAGAAGGTTTTGTATATTCTTTAAGATCATAGAAAAACCGCCAAGATCCTAAATGTATCATTAATTTTCCAGAATGAAGCATATAACCAAGAGCCAAGTAAACACCAAATGTATTGAAAGTCGAGGCACAAGGCAAGGCATCAACACAAAAGGTTCCAAGTGAGATCCCACAAGGGTCCATAGAGAAGTACGCATCGACCTATGCATCAAACAATTTGATATATATAAAAAAACACATGTGGCATTGGTTTTCTCTTACATCTGGTATATGTTCCCATGAGAAAATAATCGGGGCCATGAGATATGAACAAAAGTATGCCAAACACAAGACAACAAAAAACCAACAGAGCTTCGCCATTGTATCCCAGCTATAACCAAAGACCCAAATGGGGAACAAGAAACTTGTCGATTACTATTTTACCATGAAGAAAGATTGCTATGGACATTTTCTTCTGATAGTGCCATGTTCTATCACTACCAGTTTTAACAATAACAAATTTCCAATACTAATGGAAATGCCTGATGGTTCTTCCCAGAGGAGCAAGCCATTTCGACGGTTTAAAGGATGGGCATGAGTTATTCACAATTGGATACTTTGTATGGGGTTTTTCCTCAAGCTTCCTATTTCTGGACTGAACAATCCTATGCGCTTGTACATCAACAATAAATGCACCTACTTGTATGAATTCCAATGCTCAAACTCCCCAATCTCCATAGCTAGTTCTGACATCTTCTTTTTTTTATTTGGGTACCCAAAAAATGCAGAAATCCTGCCCTGGATATATAGTTGGAAAACATTTTTCCAATTTGGGCACCCAAAAGGGTGCAGAGTCCTCCAACAAATCTGCATCTAACCACCATTTTTGTTTTCATTTGGACATCCCAACATATATGCAAAATTCTTACTAGGAGATGCAAAAAAACATCAAAATAACAACAACGATTTGATTTGTAATTAGATTCTCCTTGTTCTTTCAAGTGGACAAAAAGAGAGAAAATCTCTAGAAAGAAAATTTTGTAGCCATAGATGTAAACTCTGAATAACTCGAGTCCAACAAACATTCATTTGGGTATTGAAGAAAAATTACACACACATGAGATTTTTTCGTTTCCTGGCAAAGATTGATATGATTTTTTTGTTGTTGTTTTTTTCAGCCAATATGCAATATTGCATTGTCCTCATTTAAGTTAAATTTGCTATGTATCTGAAAGTCACGCAACATGTAAACATTGTTTTCCTTTTTCTGTAGGTATACTTCATATGGAAATTATGCTAACCCAGGAAGCACATCTTGTAACAGAGGCTGTCTAATTGTACAATGTATGATTTTGTTGGCCATAGTTCAGATGGTAGCATTGAGGCAATGTCTATATATGTAATGGAAATTTTTACTGCATCGTAGACAATGAATTGTATCATCATTTATGAAAGCAGAAGCAGAAGCAGGAGAGTTTCATTTGGCACACACAGGATCGAAGGGGGTCGAGTACGCATTCGCTGCAACCAAAACACCCTCAACCTGGGCACGTGAGCATAGTAGTTAATATATTGAACAATATAATATACAACTGCACAACATAAAAAGAAAAAGTGCGGAAAATCGGTGAAGGCAATTTGTATGAGAAAAGTGAGCATGAAATTGTAGATGTATGTGCACAACAAATGTAGAGCTAGTTAGTTTCTTGAGATCCTGTACTATGTCTGTTCACAATTCTGTTAGAAATGTTGATTGGGTTGTGTGAAAGATCCTTTCTTTAACATCTCTTTTCTTTGTTATATTTTTGAAGGGCATAAGTGGAAATTGCCCTTTATGCAATTGTTTTTCCATTGAGGAAAACAAATTTGAATAGGTGTCAAACAATTTCAGCTGCAACATAGAATAGTGAAATAGTTGTGTAACATAACCAAGATATATGGACATGTGAAAGTAAATGACAAAACTAGATATGAAGAACGGTACCATTTCCTTGTCGTTGTCTGACTCTCCATTTTTTATATGGAGAATGTGTTGCGAGCCAAGTTTTCTTGCGAGTGTGATACCTGCACCAATGGTTATGATTGGGTAAGTGTCGTTGCTCTGTGAAAGTTGGTTGATAGTTGTGTCTGGGATGAAATGATATTCTGAACAAATAGTGTGAATATTTTCCACAATAATTGTTTCATTGAGCGATATAATTCGATCAAAATCACCACGTTCATATAATGTTTTGGGAAATATATTAAAAATTGTAATGGATATCCCATTACCTAGCGATACCTTTTCTGCATGTTTTTTTACAGGTTGTGTGGGAATAGTCAGTGTGACTGTCATCAGGGCTTCATGGTCTGTCATGTCGTCATGCATAATGGATCTAGTTTTTTTTTCCTTGTCCAAGTAGGTGCTATAGATGACCATTGTGTCCTCGATGAACACTTGTCCAGTTCGACGACTGTTCAAGCCCTCTATTGATAGTATTTTGGGTGTTATAAGTTTATACCTGGTGACATTTTTTGAATAGGAAAAGTGATGCGAATCGTAGTCTGCATTATTTTTTTGTTTTCTTTTTCCCCGGCATAAATGTACAAGTAGACACACAACTTGGATGAAGTATGGAGCCAGATTTTTGCAACCAGACCTCTTAGTCTATGGAAATTATGCTATGTTTGGCATCTCACTTGCGCTCGTTGATAATTCTTGTGAACTACAAAGTATGTGTTGCAGATGACATCAACATATTTACCATGGCATAGATGAATAAATAGTTGAAGATATTTTTTTGGTAAACATATGAGGAACACAATGTATGCATCCTTACCTTTGGCCTTGTTGGTCTATTGATGTTTGCGATGATTGACTGCTCATGGCCATGTCACTACTCCAACCTTTTCTTATGCAAGCATGTGTAGATGAACATCATAAGGACTAAATAATCATATGCATTTTATATTGTCCATAATTGTTCTAAATGTCACATACAAGGTCGAAGGAGATGGAATATGAAATAGGGTGTCAATGGATACTCAGGAAACATGAGGACCTTGCAGTCAAATTGTATGCCTCAGATTTATTGACTGCAAAAATGTCTAACAGGGAATAGGGCATGATGGGGGGGTACAATGACCAATATGTATATTGTGGAGCCTCTGAAGCTAGAGGCGCAGTCTTGAACCCACCATCCCAAGAACCCACAATCGAAAAAGTGCCTAAGTATGGAATGAGGAAACCGTCTGTCATAGTCGTGATATAGAAGCATGAGTTTAAATGTGAACCCGTGAGTCCACCAACCCATGCACCTAGACATTTTTGGAAAGACAACTAAGAAAAGAAACCAAAAAGAAAAATTAGACAAGAAAAAAGAAGGGGAATTCGGTTAAGTATAGAAGAGGAAACAAAAAGGAATAATAGAAAGTGGGAAAATTAGAAATGGAGAGGGCAATGTTTGGAAGAGGAAATTCTCAACAAAGGCCCATTGTTTCCAAATCACCATTTTTTAGTCCAATATTATATGCACCCACCTGTTTTGTGTGTTTGATTTACTAGCACAGTTGGTATACCTTTTCGAAGAGTGTACTTCAGCCCCCTCTGTTGTGGCATATAAGAATTCATCATCTTCTCCAACCAATATGTTTCTTTCAATATCACAATGTCGAACATACAGTGGACATGAAGGTAAGTTAGTATGCAGAAAGACATCTAAAAGAAAGAAATACAGTTCTATTTATTTCAATGTAGCAGCAAAGAGAATACAATTCACATGAGGATAAGTTACTATGTATAAAGATACATAGTATCTACATATGGTAAAATAGGTGCAAAGTAGTAGAACAAATATACAGACAATAAATGAAATACCAAACACTAGAATATGAAATAAGAGTAGAGGAATGCACCTTTGTAACTCCTCCTCTACATTCGTGACAAAGAGTCCATCGTCTTCTCCAGCCACTGTATTTGTTTAAATGTAGCAATGCAGAAAAATATAATGGACATGAAGGAAGTTGGTATGTAGGAAGAGATGTAAAAAAGTTAAACAGAGTTCGATTTATTTCAATGTAGTGGCAAAAAAAATACAAAGGACATGAAGATAAGTTATTATGTAGGAAAATACATAATATCTATATACAATAAATTAGGTGAACACATATAGAGACAATAAGAGAAATAAAAAACAATGGAATATGAAATAATAGTACAAGCATGTACCTTTATATCTCCTCTTCTACACTTGTGGTAAAGACTCCTTCGTTTTCTCCAACTATTCTGTTTGTTTCAATGTGGGAATGCACAAAATACAATGAACATGAATGGAAGTTGGTAGGCGGGCATGGGACAGGAACCAGATCTCGACTTCGCCAGACATGAAAAACGACAGAACCACAGGTCCACTTGTGGGTGCAGGACCTGAACACCACAAAGTGCAAAAAAAAAAGCTCCAACTGTTGGCGTAGGACCCTAACGCTGCAAAGCCGAAGTAAACAAAATAAAACAACAAGAAACAAACTAGCGAGAAAGCACGAACATGCCCAACTATAACCCCATGACCTCAAACTTGCAAACTTGAGCCAAACAACAATAAGAAGCAACCGGCGAACCAACGAACCAGCGAACAAGCGACAACCACTAAACCAGAAAACAACATATGTATCTCCAATGGTTACCAAACTGCAGCCCAAGCATGGAAGGAACCCGAAACATATGACGAGCATGCCAGTAGATATAATCAAACATTCTTACTTGCAAACTGCAAACAATGAACAACAAAGAATGAATAGAAATAAAATTATGGCATGGAAACTTACTCTGAAACGATGAATGACATAAGCGTAGGTTAAATTGTGGGTGCAACATCTGGACCCTACAAAGTGAAACAAAAACAACTCCAATCGCACATGCAAGACTCCAACCTTGCAATGTTGAGGTAAACAAAAGCAACCAACAATCACCAACAGGTCCAACCACAAGTGCAAGTCCTGAACCTTGCAAAGTTGAACCAAACAACAACAAGCAGCAACCGATGAACCAAAGAACAAGAAGCACCCATCGAACCAGTAAACAATGTGTTGGGCCTGAGATATGATCACTTTTATGACGTTTATTATACACTTTTACCGCATGTATATATGTGTTTTTCATATTTTGAAGGATCTTTTTGAAGAATTTTATGTTAAAACGATATGATCGACATAAGGTATGTATGATTCATGTTTAATGATTGTATTGAGTATAATTCATCATGTTTTTACATTTCCAAGGATCTGATTCACATTTTTTATGTTAAGGGTGAAAATGTACCATGTTTATGCTTTCGACACTTAATCCAACACTTGTTCCAGTACTCAATCTGGCACTGCGTCCAACACCTCTTCCTGCACAAAAACGGAGGGTGACTTGGCAGTTATGGTATTGGCAACCAGTGATGGGTGAATCGGGAATGTGGGTTTTGTTCATGCTTTCCCCCTCCAACTACTGAGCTTCTAACAACTCAATTTTAGTTGTTCAAGAGGGAGATTATTGGCTCTCTTTGTTTTATCAGTTAGGGCACCATTTAATGCAAATTGCCGAATTTAAAAGTGGTTTGACCCTCCTGTGGTCGACCACTTGGCTCGTAAACATTATAAATACCACCAAGGTGGTCATACATACGTTAAGCATCAGATACATCAATGTGATAGGCACAAATATGTTTTTACTCTGTTTTGCCATTTTACATTGCCAGATTATACAAGAAGTGTGTTTTTGAGTTTTTATAGTGAATTCATCTTGTTGAGCACGTGGTGTTCTTTTATAAAGGTACCATGACTTGCTGGGGGGCCCACCAGCAGTCTGGTAACTATCTTTGTGTTGTTCATGCATTTTATGATTTAATTGTTCTCTTTATTTTTCTGTACATGAATATTTTTATTGTGTTAATTAGTTTGTTGTAGTTTAATTGTTTTGATTCTCTATTGCAGGTTAGAAAGATGAGATGTGTTAACATGTATTTATCTTGTAGATTAGGAACGGATTTGCAAATCCCTAGACTATCCCCATGCACAATTAGATATTAGATTATGCTTTCTTTTATAATTTTGTAATCAAGTTTAAAACAAAGTTTTAATTAGATTAGAACATAGTTTTTATTTGGGTTCTCTTCGACAAGGATTTGATGGATGGATAGAGTTAATTCTAGTTTTTCATTATAGCTTGCTTATCTCATTTTTATATAGATCTTGTTTAATTAGTTGTTGATTAATGTAGTTGTTAGCTTACTTTTAATGTCATGTTTTAATTTATGTTTTCAAGCACTTTCTTATTGTAGTTTGAACTTTGAATTGTTAGAATAGATATAACATAGTTTCATTTATGTAATTTCCATTCCTAGAATTAAATTTCAATTAAATTTCTTAGTTAATGGCTGAATCTAGTTTTTCTTATGTAGTATAGAAGTATAATGATGATCTTGTTATGTTGTTGATGGTTTATACATGAATATGAAGGGTATTTAACATTGTTTTTGTCATGGATAAACTCTCTTTGGATTGTTTAATCCATACCTTTCACTTTGCTATTAAGATCAATGTTGAGCTTATACCGCTTTAAGTAATTTTTTTTGTCAAGTGCCATCGAGATATCATACGACACCGAAGACATTCACACAACCACCAACACTATATTTGAGTTTTCATAGGTTAAAAGATAGTTTTCTTGCTTTCATAGATTAAGAAATAGTTTTCTTTCTTTCATAGATTAAAAGAGATACTTTTCCTGCTTTCATAGATCAGAATATATAGTTCCTTGCTTTCATAGTTTCAAAAGATATTTTAATTGTTGTTGTAGGATAGATAGTCTTTGCTTTGATAGACTAGATAGTAGTTTTTCTTATCATAGGTTCAAGACTAATTGTTAGTTCTTCTTGCTTTCAATTAAATAGATCTCTTTTCATGAATTAGAAATGGTTTTGAATTAAGAATTTAGTCCACTTGCCTCTTAAGCTAGATAGTTGTTCAATGAGAAGTTTTAATTTGATTGCTTACAGTATTTAGTTGTCTATTTTCTTTGGTAGGTTAGTTAGTTGTCTTTGCTTACTTGTCTATTTGCTTTAATAGGTTAGTTAGTTGTCTTTGCTTACTTGTTTACTTGCTTTAGTAGGTTGGTTAGGTGTCTTTGTTTGCTTGTTTATTTATTTTCTTTCATAGGGTAGTTACTCATTGAATATAGGTTGGCAAGCTAAAGAAGTTTGATTTTGTCATTTTCTTATTGTCATGCTTAATAGTTGTTTTTGCTTATTGTCGAACTAGTTTTCTTCAAGTAGGGTTTTACTTGCTTTTCTTACAACTATCCATCGATCCTTGGCCCAAATGTACTTAGGTTACCTAGTTTCAAGTTGCTTAGTAGGGTTTTCTCATTAGATAGTTTTTCTTGAGTAGATTAGCCTTAGATAGCTACCTTCATTAGTTAGACTATACTCCTACAAGCCCTTCTACCTTTGGCATATATTTTTCTACAACTCTAAGTTTACTTACCCCGGGTTGAAAATTTAATTGAGGGTTTTTACTGTGTTTTTAGTGCATATACAACACCCATCATTTTTGGCGTTGTTGTCAGGGAGTTGTCTTAAGGTAAGAAGTAGTTAGGAAATAGATCATAATTATACCTTAGCATTAGCTTGGTGGTGGAGGAGCTTTAATATGAGAGGTAAGAACCTACGCATCTGCTATAGCAGGTTCCCCCAAGCCCAATTGTATTTTTTTTTTTTTTGTTTATGAATAGATCTAGAAACCAAATGCTAGTGTTTTCTTTTGTTTTTGCTTTCTTTCATGAATAGGCCTAGAGACCCATAAGGTAGATACATTAAATCTAAATCAAACCTTTCAGCCAAGGTTCCTTCCAACCTTTTTGGGGGAAGGGGTGTTCCACTTATAAAATCCCCTAGATCAACACTATTATCGGCACAACCAGTGTCGAATCCCAATAATAAGCATCCTCAACCTCTTCACAATGTTGAGATGCAGGCATTCTCAACATATGTTATCACTCCTGTTCCATTACAGGAAATTCAACTAAGATCAGTAAAAGTTCTATAGAGGCAGAGACCTTCAATAGTCATCCAGGAAGAAGAAGAAGAAGAAACCACCAAACAACCCACAGATGACACTAGGTGGGAAGATGTTATTATCCCAAAAAATAAAGAACCCAAGCTTCCCCAAAATGAACCTTCACAAATTACAAAGGTCCCTCCTTATCCAGACCAATTTGTAATCAAGAAACGCACCACCCGACTGGAATTTGACATTTTGAATGAATTGAAAAATATTTGTGTCAAGATTCCTCTGCTTTAAGCCATTAAAGACATTCCAATATACAGTAAGGTAGTCAAATAATTGTGTATCAAAAATCCAAGTAGGATGAAAAAGGATCCCTCTACAACACACTTGATAGGATGACTTTCCAAATAAATATCAAAACAACCAAAACTAGTAAAATATGGGAATCCAGGAAACCCCATAGTGACTATAACTATTAATGAGGTGTCCATTGGAAACACTCCCATAGACCTCGAGGTAGCCATCAATGTTATGACCGCTACTACCTTAGAACAATTACAGTTACAACCTCTTCTTCGACCTACCCCAACCATTTTGGAATTAGCAGATAAGACTAGGGTTATACCTGAAGGAATTTTATATGATGTCATGGTTACTTTAGCCTCATGGGAGTACCCCATAGATTTTCTTGTCATTCATTCAAAGGATCCTTCCAAAGTACATCCCTTTATTTTGGGAATACCTTGGCTAGCCACAACCAATGCATTTATTGCTGTAGAAAAGGAGAGATGACCATCTCGAATGGTCTCTCTATCCAGAAGCTCACTATTTACCCTCCATCTCAACCTATTATGGATAATCTATGGTTATCTTGAATGTTCATATGAGAATGAGGACTGGGAAGAAATTGTATTGACAAGTGACCATGCATGGGCACTTCAGGGGAACACAACAGAAAATGTGCTAAACCAGTTCATTTATGCTATCACATGTGTGGATTTTCCATAGTCTTTTCCCCAATTTGAGTACATGTTTGGGGAAGAATTTCAAGAACAATTAGACCCGTCTATTTTGTCTTCGACGTCTTTTATTTATGAGATAGATGAGTCTACCATGTCTTATACTATGCCCTACGAGATTAGTCCAGGAAAATGTTTACATATAAACTCTGGGCTAGATGCAGACCAACAGAAACAGTTAGTATATATCCTTAAAGAACAATCAAGAGCATTTGCCTCGGAATACACTGAAATGAAGGGTATACACCCCGACACATGCATCCATCACATATATACCCAGGGGGAAGTAACACCTGTTAGGCAACCCCAGAGAAGGATGAACCCAACACTTAAAAATATAGTCAAGGAGGAGATCCAGAAGTTGTTAAATGTTGGATTTATCTATCCCATCTCCAATAGTAAGTGGGTATCCCCACTTGTAGTGGTTCCAAATAAAGTGACTGGGAAATGGAGAATTTGTGTTGATTTCCGGGAACTCAACAAAGCCACTCTAAAAGACTACTTTCCTCTCCCTTTCATTGACCAAGTTCTGGATACCTTGTCTAGAAAGAAGTATTTTTCCTTTCTAGATGGGTATAGCAGGTACAACCAGATTCTTATAGCACCCGAGGACCAAGACAGGACTAGCTTTACTTGTCCTTGGGGCACCTATGCCTATAGGATCTTACCATTTGGATTGTGTAATGCTCTTGCCACTTTTCAACGAGCAGTATTAGGGATATTTGACTATATTATTTATGATTGTGTGGAGGTCTACATGGATGACTTCATAGTCTATGAAAACACTTGCCAGGAAGCCTTAGACAACTTAGAAAAAGTCCTTATTGGATGCCTGGAAATGAACCTATCTCTAAGTCATGAAAAATGAAAAATGTTGTTAACTGAAGGAATGGTTCTAGGACATCATGCTTCATCTGAAGGGATAAAAGTTGATCCTGCAAATATTGAGGTCATTGTCAGACTTCCACCCCCCAAGACTCAGAAAGAGGTGAGAAGCTTTCTTGGACATGCTGAATATTACCGACGGTTTATTGAAAATTTTACAAAGATTGTTGCACCTATGTTTGGATTACTAATAAAAGATGTTGATTTTGTTTGGACTGAGCAATGTCAAAATGCCTTTGAGACCCTGAAAGCTAAGCTGTCTGTGGCACCAATTCTTAGAGGGCCTAATTGGAATCTCCCATTTCATATATCCACTGATGCCTCTGACACTGCAATAGGAGGGGTATTAGGGAAGAAAGAGGACCAACAGTCCTATGCCATTTATTTTGTGAGCAAGAACTTGTCCCCTGCCGAGTTAAACTATATGGTTACCGAGAAAGAATTCTTGGCAATTGTTCATGCTATTAACAAGTTTCTTCATTACATTATAGGTTATGAAGTATTTGTACATACTGATCATTATGCCATTAGGTTCCTCATGAATAAACCTATAACTAATGGTCGGGTGACCAGGTGGCTTTTGTTATTGCAAGAATTTAACATCACTGTGCTTGACCGACCTGGAAAGGATAATGTAGTAGTTGACTTTCTTTCCCGAATAAAAAATGAGGATGATGATATCTCGGTAGATGATAGTTTCCTAGATGAGCACCTATTTTCCCTTTCTGCCAATACCCCATGGTTTGTGGATATGGAAAACTATCTTGCCACTAGGAAATTACCGTCTCATTTGTCACCTCATGAAAAATGGAAAATTATTACAGAGAGTGTCAATTACTCTTGGGTTGGTCATGATATTTTTCGCACAGGTCCTGATTTGATTATTCATAGATGTGTCCGAGAGGATGAGGTACCTGAAATACTACGAAGTTGTCATGATGGACCATGTGGTGGTCAGTTTTCTGACAAATGTACAACATATAAGGTGTTACATTCGGGTTACGATTGGCCTAGGATTTTCAAAGATGCTTCCAAATATGTGAGAAGTTGTGATAGTTTCCAAAGGATAGGAAGAGCTACGTCAGTTGAAGAAATGCCTTTGCATGCCCAAGTTATGATAGAACCCTTCAAAAAATGGGCCCTCGACTTTGTAGGACCAATTTCACCCATGTCCTATAGGAAGAACTATATTTTGGTTTGTACAGACTATGTCACCAAATGGGTAGAGGAAAAAGCCTTATTCAGGGATACAAAGAATTTTGTTGTCGAATTTATCTATGAATACATATTTACCCACTTAAATTTCCCTCATGAAATTGTTACCGACGAAGGCACTCAATTCACTTCCAAGTTGATAAAAGAGCTAACAAAGAAATATGGGATTAAAACATTGTAAATATTCTCCATACCACCTACAAGCCAATTGCCAGGTATAATATACAAACAAAGTTATGGAAGCCATATTGACCAAGAATGTTCATTTACATCACCGGGATTGGGCTAATAGGCTCCCAGAGGCTTTTGTTGATTAAGGTTGGTTGTGATTGATGTCAACCCTTGAAGAAAGCCATGTAGCACAAATGTTTGGGTAATGGACCCAATATTTTTTGATGTAAATATGAATCATTATTGTTTTTTCATGGTTGATAAGAAGTAAATATGGATGAACTCCAAAGTGGTCCCCTTATGGTGAAATACCTCACGGGAAGATGCTTTGTGGAGTAAGAGAACCCATGCTTAATTGTGGAATAATGAGATGAAGGAAAGTAAATTTGTTAGGGAAAATATCCTAGATGGATAGTGCTTGTCATGTCATTTCTGGTGGTATATGGAACGTCACATAATTCCTCACGGTTAGAGAGTTATGGCCATGAGAAGTTGGAGACCCTAGGTTTGGGTAATGGACCCAAGTTTGTTTGATGGGTAATGGTATGAGTTATGATATATTTTCAGATAATAATATTCTATATGGATAGTACATGTCATACCATTTTTGGTGGTATGTATAACATCACATAATTCCTCATGGTTTGAGAGTTATGGCCTTACGAAGTTGGAGGATCCTCATATGTCATCTAGAAACCCCAAAAGGTCAAAGTAGTCAAAGTGGTTTAAGAGATT
>CBVK0101090070.1:0-21155 GCA_900067695.1 Picea abies
ACTTGAGAATATTGAATATCCATATTTTTCTGAGGTAACCAAGGATATATAAACCGGAATTCTGAGTGAAGGTGAAGAGAAGAAGGCCGAAATGCAAGGAAGGATAAATTCTTTTGATGGTGCTTTCTAAGGTATGTTATTTACAAGTCATCTCACCATTTTCGCTATAACTTTTTTTCTATAATGATTCAGACCATGAAATTTCTATGCAAGTGAGAAAACATATCCAAGTATCTATGGTAAAAAATTAAGCTTTTGGATCAATGTATTTTGGGAGTTACACTCCCTGGAAAATAGGGTTTGTGGCCAGTCCTAAAACTAGTCAAAATTAGGTGTTTCGGGTAAAAATGTCATAACTTCTTCATAACAGATCCCAATTTAGTGAGGCCAAATGTGTTGGTTAGGGTAAATTCTATAGTATTCTGTGTAATATTTTCATATCAATTCATCAAACATTTTGTGTGGGGCATGCTCTACAAGGTCCCTCCCTAGAATAAGCCAGAATTCAGAAAGGTATGACATTTTTGCTATAAATCCTTTTCTAAGAGGTTCCAAGTAGTGACACTTGGAGGAATTTCATAAAACACACTGAACAACATTGTGTATCAGTTTCATATCTTTATACATTACAGGTTCAAATTTATGATTACTTCAGGTTAGGGTTTTTGACTAATCCAAAACTAGGCATGTGAGACTAAAGAAACGTTTGATGAAAATGCTAGTCTCTTGTTTTTAAAGTTAAGGAAGGTTTGTAGGAATGTGATCATATACACCAGGTCTATTACAAAGCTACAAATAATATTTGGATGATGAAATTGATGAGGGATTTTGGTTGTGGTACATGTTGAGTACATGGTTGAGACAAGTAGTTGATGAGTTGGCACATACATGAGGTGTATAGTTGATGATATAGGTACATATTGATGAGTCATGGTTGATGAGTAGTTCACAAATTATTGGCACATACTTGGTACATGGTTGGATGCACTTGTTTATGGTACAGGTTGATTANTACAGGTTGGTGCATGGTTGATGCACTTGTTTATGGTACAGGTTGATTAAAGGTTGAGGTACAGGTTGATCCATGGTTGATGCATGGTTCAGATTTATTGGTATAGGTTTACAGTGGTATATCTCACAGTGATAGTGTGACAGTGGTTCCATAATTCTACTTCTACTTCAGGGTGGCAGGACGGGACAAGGACAGGTGGTTGTAGCCACCTTATGGTTGTAGCCGGAGAACATTGGGGGTTGTAGCCTCCTTCTAGTTGTAGCCAAAGAATTGGGGAGTTGGAGATTCCCTTAGGTTGTAGCATGAGAAACTAGGGGGGTGGAGCCTCCTTCCAGTTGTAGCTAGAAAACAAAGGAATTTGGTGCTTCCAATGAATGTAATTCTTCAAGACATATAAGAAAAAGCATTATGTGGTTTTCTCCCAATTTGGGTTTCCACGTAAAACACCGGTGTACTGTGTATGTGTGTGATTGTTTATTTCTTACTACTCATTATTGGATAATAATTCTACATTGATATAACATTTGAAGAAAAAGGATTATAATTACGTTATTATTGATTCACCCCCCCTCTCAGTAATCCAACAGCTTTGTGGGCATAAAAAACTACCTGGAGAAATACCACTGGGCATACCCCTTATGAGTTATTGTATGGGAAATAAGTACTTTTACCTATAGAATTCCAAGTAAGGACCTTTAGTATTGCCACAGAATTAGGATTTATCCTGGATGAGTCTCAAAAGAAACGAGCCCGACAATTGAATAAATTGGATGAAATCAGGCAAGATGCCATCCAACAGACGATATTAGTCCAAAACCGGAGAAGCAAGTGGCATGACAAGTTGATTAAGAAGAAGCACTTCCAACCTAGTGATTGGGCCCTGTTGTTTGATTCCCAATTCAAAACCTTTAAAGGCAAACTCACCACCTGGTGGTTGGGCCCTTATGAGGTAGACATTGTCTATGACAATGGAGCTGTAAAAATTAAAACAATTGATGATGGACAAGTCTCCTTTGTGGTAAATGGACACCAACTTAAATTTTATCATAAGCCCATTTCCAGAGAGGATTTTCTATAGGTCATTTCAACTAACAAGGCATTGGCCTTTGTAGATGGGGAAGTACCCCCTTGTTCTTGAATAAGTTTTCTGAATTTCCTACTGTATATATATAAATAGTTTTTGAATTTTGTTAATAAGACAATTCTAGATATTTCTGCAAGTATTTATTTCACCATGAGTACATAGTTTCAAGGATCTTTCTTCAAAACATTGTTATACTTGAATTTTGTGTCTGTCAAAGCATCAAATGAATATTGACTTACTGTAATTAGCCATATTTTTGCAAAAATTCTCATTTTTAGGCATTCTAAAGTAGTTCCTCTTGAAATTCTTCACCACTATATAAGGAAGTGATACCATAACTATCAAGCCTAGAGGTCTCTCATAATGTTTTTCCAAGAAACCTGAGTAAGTGAGTCAAGTGTCTTTATCAAAGAGTAACAAGGAGGTCTAATTAGTGGTTAGTCATGGAAACATGACAATAACTACAAAGGAAGAAATTAAGTTGAGCCTAGAGATACCTTTTTGTTCTTTCTCAATGGTACCATCTGTTATCACTCCAAGAAACTCTTTGGGGTTGTAGGCCAAAGATGCTTGGTAACTCAAGAATATGGTAAATTTGGTATGCTTGGAACAATGGGATAAGTCAATGACTAATGAAATAGACAACTCATCATACATTTGAATAAGACAGTGCTTTTAGAAATCAATAATAAGACAAGATAGTTTAAACAGGGGATGAAGAATACTAATCTTGATAACCAAAAACAACTACGTGTAGGGTCAATACAAAATAGCAAGAATTCCTTCAATTCAAGTTTATGAGCTTAATAAAGAGATGACAGTCTTTAGAAGCTAAGACAAACTGAAGTAAAGTACAGAAAGATAAGATGCATGAGCAATTATGATATTGAAGACAAAAGAAGACTGTGATTCTATTATCAAATAAGAGTCTATAACAGTAGCAAAATGCATCCAAAATTGAACCCCTTGGTGCTCAAAATGTATTTGTCTTTATAGCCTTACAAGATGAAATCTAGATCCTTGAAAGATTGATCAGATTTGCTAAAAATAGTCAAATCAAAATAGATGCAACAAGTGTAGGATGAGATCCTATAAAAATGGATCTAGAATACTAAAAATGGAAAGTCAAAACAAAATAGGAAAAGATCCTATATAAGGAGTCAAACTCTATCTTGATAGCCTTCATATCCTCCAAACTCTTTGATAGATGTAGAAAATCTTCCAAGGCTGATGAATATTCATAGGAAATTCGAATTTCCCACCTTTGGCAAAAAAGACAATTTTTAGCTCATAAACTAGGTCACCATTTTCACTTTTCCACCTTCTTAAACATTAAATACATCAAGATAAAACCTTAAATATGATGTATTTAATTATTATGCATCTTTAGAAACCAACCACGAAAGATTTGGTTGAGAAAAAGTCAAATCTGGTAAAAAATACGACCTTGCTGCCATGTAACAGGTTTCACCAATTTTACCTTTCCGCTTTCTTAAACACATAATACATCAAGATAAAACCTTAAATCTGATGCATTTAATTATTATGCATCTTTAGAAACCAACCTTGAAATATTTGGTTGAGAAAAAGTCAGATCTGGGCAAAAATACGACCTTGCTGCCATGTAACAGGTTTCACCAGCTATTTTGCCTTAAGATTTGCTAATTAGTTGGTGAAAGCTCTTCTTTTCATCAACTAACTGGTTATAATTCCTCCTTCTGTGCTGGCGAAAATTCTGTCTTGGTAAAAAACAAATTTCTTAGCCGTGGAGTGTATGTTTTACACACTTGAATAGTCAATTGACATCTAGAAATCCTAAGATTTCCAATGGTACTTTCAAACCTACACTTAGAGCTCAGGAAAGTAGTCAAAAGTACCCCGAAATATCATGTATCATTTTTCAAAGGTTCTTTTCATATCAGTTTTTAACCTCCCTGTTCCTCCTTGTGAACTAATATCTTCTGAAAGAATTGGAGCTTCCAAATTCCAGTCTATGTTTGAGTATTCTTCTTGATTCTTCGATATGAGCAATGTGCTCATTTCAAACCTTGTTCTACCCCCAAGGAAAGGCATATTTGAAACCAATTTGAGTGTTGGATATGAAACGATCCTCTTTAATAATCCTGCACATGAAATAGATATAAACCAAGAATTTAACAAAGAAAAATCTTCATCTCCTTTGCTTGCAACAAATGTTGGGCTGCTTTAACAATTGGAAGAATTCGATGTGGCCATTAAAGAAATGAATTTTCCAAGTGATGTTTTGGAAGAATACATAGATCCCAAGAGCCAAGGTGCTTAAGATCAGATGCCCAAAAGCTAGGATTTCATTATTATAACCTCTGCAGTGATCTAAAATACGAAGCATGTGATTCCACAGACAATAATCTTAGAATTCTTTCCATTATGTTGCTAATGAGTCTGGAAACTCTTGACACCTGTATGACATCTTCCTTTCAATTTGATTCAGACTCGTTTGATGCGTTGTTCAACAAATCATTAGCATACCCTTTCGTAATCTTAATGCGTTATGAGCTATATATTGAGATGTCGAAAACATCTCCTTTTGGTGGCTTTGAGTTGTAGGATTTGACCTGTGGCTTTGAGTGTCGACTAGCTGGCCATAATGATTGTATGACGTGTGTCGATAGTGTCCCTTTTTTATTTCTAGAGCCATTTAAGAGAAATTCGTGTTTAGCGCTTTCACTAGCTTGCTTGCTTGGGTGGTGCACACCTTAACTGTTGAAACCCGAGGCTTTCACCAGCTAAAATCAACTTCACAACATATGTTAGTTGTTGAAAAGATTTTTCACAAAATTTTGAAACAACCTTTGGAGGATCAATTTATTTCTCGAATAAACCTTAAATCCTATGTTTTGATACCTCTAAAAGATAAAAATTTATATAGGATCCTATTAATGACCACGTTATCACCTACAAAATGGAACAAATTAACTGATTCATTTTGGGAGCTAACATTTGGCTCCAACTGGGATGGAGACCTCCCTGCGAAGTTTCCAAGAACCTAGTAGTTCTGGTAGCCTTTAGCATTGGGCATGGATTCATATAGCCTGTGCAACTGTTCCTCTACAAACCTCTAGCCTGCCTGTAGATTTCCTGTAGCCTGCCTGTAACCTGCCCTACTTATTTATGAGCTCAACAACTGAAAAAGATCTAGTTGCTCGTATGGCGAGCTTATTCTTCTGCCTACTCCTACACTATCCAAATCTAAAATTTGGTCAGGTAAACACAGAGTTCCATATCAACCATTTGAGCAACTTCAAGAGCGTGATGACTTTATCTCTATCACTGCTTAATAGAAAATAACTAAAACATATTAGTAGTAGTAAATAAGCTTTCAGAAAGTCATACTCACTCGTGGAAATTGATGAATGAATGAAATCTAGAACTTTCATAGGGTTTGAAATAAGTAATTCTATAAAATCAGCCACCGGGTCTCTAAAATCAAGATCAAAAGCATTCTGATTCATGAAAAATGATTTCCCTTAAATGAATGGCTCTTTGTTTGTAGATAGATGTCTTCCTTGGAAGTCTTCTTACTGTACCAACTGAGAATTGAAATCATGTTGCTTGCTATCTTCACTGATATAAATACTGAATGTGGATTGTTCTTCCTCTGTCAAATGAAAATACAAACTCAATTGTTGATTAGAAATTTTATGTTCTTCACCTTCCTCCTCATATCTGCTGAAAACTGCCTTGGTCTGCAAATCAAAAAGTTGATGGCTACCTTTAGAATCTGCTGTAGATCTGAGACCATCACCTGCTAATGCATCAATCTGATAATCATTTTTGGGGTTTTCAAAGGGGACAATCTCATCTTCAAGATAACCTAAGTTGGTAGATGCATTTGATACAATGTCAAAATCATCAATGCTGTGGTTATCCACCTGAAGATCACTAATATCTTGGTTACAATGATAGATGTCCCCTGTTGCAACATACTCTTTGAAGCTATCATTAAGCATATCATGTATACATTCATGATCATATCTCTGTGTATCTAAAGGAGCCGGCTCTTCGAATTCATAACAATCAGACTTAAGGATGGTAAGAGAGCGGTCAGTTTCTTTATTATCCATTTGTAGTTCATGTTGATGGGAAAACACAACATCTTGAAGATCATTAAAGGGTTGTTGTATAGTATGAGGGAGAGATCTTTCTATATTTACATCTTCCAGATTATAATGTAATTCATATTGATCACAACAATTATCAAATGAAAACTCATCTGAAAAATACCTTTTGTAATCCTCAGTGAATACTCTGTGAAAATCCTTCAATGATGAAATACTGGAAGGAGGTAAAGAAAAATACCACTGACGTGCATCACCATACAATGAAAACATGAACATATTCATACGAACATATTCATGTTGTAGATCTAATAGCTCCATGCACTCATCAAACTTGAGATGTTCTGCAGGATTGTCTTCTTTGCTCTCTTTGAAGATAGGCAGAAAATCTCCCCATTCCGACATATTAGGTACTAGATGTGGGAAACCAGGAATTGAAGAAAAATTGAGAGGTGCAAACCTCCGAGCCAAAAGAGCATAAAACACTTTTGACATTTGAATGTTGTGGAGTCGCCATTGAATCCATCCATCATGGAGTTTCCAGATAGATGATTACAATCGAATATATGTCCAGATGTTGTCTATCATCAAAGTTGGATCTTGTCGTCTCCCAAGGAAGCTGAGCTTCAATCTCCTCTCCTTGGCAATGGTGCCAATTTGTTATCCCTCCAAGAAACTCTTTGGGGTTGTAGGCAAAAGATCCTTGGTAATTCAAGAATATGGTAAATTTGGTATGCTTGGAACAATGGGATAAGTCAATGACTAATGAAATAGACAGCGCATCATACATTTGAATAAGACAGTGCTTTTAGAAATCAATAATCAAACAAGATAGTTTAAACAGGGGATGAAGAATACTAATCTTGATAACCAAATACAACTAGGTGTAGGGTCAATACAAGATAGAAATAAGTCCTTCAATTCAAGTTTATGAGCTTAATAAAGAGATGATAGTCTTTAGAAGCTAAGACAAACTTAAGTAAAGTACAGAAAGATAAGATGCATGAGCAATTCTGATATTGAAGACAAAACAAGACTGTGATTCTATTATCAAATAAGAGTCTATAACAGTAGCAAAATGTATCCAAAATTGAACCCCTTGGTGCTCCAAATGTAGTTGTCTTTATAGCCTTACAAGATGAAATCTATATTCTTGAAAGATGGATCATATTTGCTAAAAATAGTCAAATCAAAATAGATACAACAAGTGTAGGATGAGATCCTATAATTATGGATCTAGAATACTAAAAATGGAAAGTCAAAACAAAATAGGAAAAGATCCTATCTAAGGAGTCAAACTCTATCTTCATAGTCTTCATATCCTCCAAACTCTTTGAAAGATGTAGAAAACCTTCCTACACTGATGAATCTTCATAGGAAACTTGAATTTGCCACCTTTGGCAAAAAAGACAGTTTTTTGCTCATGCACTAGGTCACCATTTTCACTTTTCCACATTCTTAAACATTAAATACATCAAGATAAAACCTTAAATATGATGTATTTAATTATTATGCATCTTTAGAAACCAACCTCGAAAGATTTGGTTGAGAAAAAGTCAAATCTGGGCAAAAATACGACCTTGTTGCCATGTAACAGGTTTCACCAATTTTACCTTTCCACCTTATTAAACACATAATACATCAAGATAAAACCTTAAATCTGATGTATTGAATTATTATGCATCTTTAGAAACCAACCTTGAAAGATTTGATTGAGAAAAATTCAGATCTGGGCAAAAATACGACCTTGCTGCCATGTAACAGGTTTCACCAGCTATTTCGCCTTAATATTTGCTAATTAGCTAGTGAAATCTATGCTTTTCATCAGCAAATTGGTTATAATTCCTCCTTCTGCGCTGGTGAAAGTTTTGTCTTGGTAAAAATCAAATTTCTCAGCCGTGGAGAGTCTATTTTACACACTTGAATAGTTGATTGACATCTAGAAATCCTAAGCTTTCCAATGGTACTTTTAAACCTGCACTTAGAGCTTGGGAAAGCAGTCAAAAGTACCCCAAAAGATCAGGTATCATTTTTCAAAGGTTCTTTTCAGATAAGTTTTTAACCTCCTTGTGGCACCTTGTTAACTAATATCTTCTGAAAGAATTGGTGCTTCTTGATTCCAGTCTATGTTTGAGTATTCTTCTTGATTCTTGGATATGAGCAACGTGCTCATTTCAAACCCCGTTCTACCCCCAAGGAAAGGCATATTTGAAACCAATTTGAGTGTTGGATATGAAACAATCTTTTTTAATAATCCTGCACATGAAATAGATATAAACCAAGAATGTAACAAAGAAAAATCTTCATCTCCTTTCCTTGCAGCAAATGATGGGCTCCTTTAACAATTGGAAGAACTCAATGTGGCCATTCAAGAAACGGATTTTCCAAGTGATGTTTTGGAAGAATACATAGATCCCCAGAGCCGAGGTGCTTAAGATCAGATGCCCGGAAGCTAGGATTTCATTATTATAACATCTGTAGTGATCTGAAATACGATGCATGTGATTCCATAGACAATAATCTTAGAATTCTTTCCATTATGTTGCTAATGAGTTTGGAAACTCTTGACACATGTATGACATCTGCCTTTCAATTTTTTTCAAACTCATTTGATGCATTGTTCAACAAATCATTAGCATACCCATTCGGCAACTTAATGCGTTATGAGCTATATATTGAGATGTCGAAAACATCTCCTTTTGGTGGCTTTGAGTTGTAGGATTTGACCTGTGGCTTTGAGTGTCGACTAGCTAGCCATAATGATTATATGATGTGTGTCGAGCATGTCCCTTTTTGATTTCTGGAGTCATTTAAGAGAAATTCGTGTTTAGTGCTTTCACCAGCTTGATTGCTTGCGGGGAGTACACCTTAACCATTGAAACTCGAGGCTTTCACCGGCTAACATCAACTTCACAACATATGTTAGCTGTTGAAAAGTATTTTCACAAACTTTTGAAATAACCTTTGGAGGATTAATTTATTTTTAGAATAAACCTTAAATCCTATGTTTTGACACTTCTAAAAGCTAAAAAATTATATAGGATCCTATTAATGACCACGTTATCGCCTACAAAATGGAACAAATTAACTGATTCACTTTGGAACTAACATTTGGCTCCAACTGGGATGGAGACCTTCCTGCGAGGTTTCCAAGAACCTAGTAGTTTCAGTAGCCTTTAGCATTGGGCATGGAGTCATCTGGCCTGTGAAATTGTTCCTCTGAAAACCTACAGCCTGCCTATAGCTTTCCTGTAGCCTACCTGTAACCTACCTTGTTTATTTATGAGCTCAACAACTGAAAAAGATCTAGTTGCTCGTATGGTGAGCTTATTCTTCTGCCTACTCCTACAATAACCAAATCTAAAATTTGGTCAGGTAAATGCAGATTTCCATAACAGCCATTTGAGCAACTTCAAAAGCGTGATGACTTTATCTCTATCACTTCTTAATAGAAAATAACTAAAACATATCAACAGTAGTAAATAAGCTTTCAGAAAGTCATACTCACCCGTGGAAATTGATGAATGAATGAAATCTAGAACTTTCATAGGGTCTGAAATAAGTAATTCTATCAAATCAGCCACCGGGTCTCTAAAATCAAGATCAAAAGTATTTTGATTCATGAAAAATGATTTCCCTTCCATGACTAGCTCTCTAGTTGTAGATAGATGTCTTCCCTGGAAGTCTTCTTGCTGTCCCAACTAAGAATTTAAATCTCGCTGCTTGCTATCTTCACTGATATCAATACTGAATTTGGATTGTTCTTCCTCTGTCAAATGAAAATACAAACTCAATTACTGATCAGAAATTTTCTGTTCTTCACCTTCCTCCTCATATCTGTTGAAAACTACCTTGGTCTGCAAATCAAAAGGCTCATGGCTGCCTTTAGAATCTGTTGTAGATCTGAGACCCTCACCTGCTAATGTGTCAATCTGATAATCATTTTTGTGGTTTTCAAAGGGGCAACTCTCTTCTTCAAGATAACCTAAGTTGGTAGATGCATTTGATACAATGTCAATAGCATCAATGCTATGGTTATCCACCTGATGATCACCAATATCTTGGTTACAATGATAGATTTCCTCTGTTGCAACATACTCTTCGAAGCTATCATTAAGCATATCATGTATACATTCATGATCATCTCTCTGTGTAGCTAAAGGAACCAACTCTTTGAATTCATAGCAATCAGACTTAAGGATGGTAAGAGAGCGTTCAGTTTCTTTTTTATTCATTTGTAGTTCATGTTGATGGGAAAACACAACATCTTGAAGATCATTAAAGGGTTGTTGTATATTATGAGGGAGAGCTCTTTCTATATCTACATCTTCAAGATTATAATGTAATTCATATTCATCACAGCAATTATGAAATGAAAACTCATCTGAAAAATACCTTTTGCAATGCTGAGTAAATACTCTGTGAAAATCCTTCAATTATGAAATACTGGAAGGAGGTAAAGAAAAATACCACTGACATGCATCACCATACAATGAAAACATGAACATCTTCATATGAACATATTCACGCTGTAGATCTAATAGCTCCTTGCACTCATGAAACTTGAGGAGGTGTTCTGCAGGATTGTCTTCTTTTCTCTCTTTGAAGATAGGCAAAAAATCTCCCCATTCTGACATATTAGGTACTGGATGTGGGAAACCAATAATTGAAGAAAAATTGAGAGCTGCAAACCTCCGAGCCAAAAGAGCAGTAAACACTTTGGACATCTGAATGTGTTGGAGTCGCCACTGAATCCATCCTTCATGGAGTCGCCATATAGATGATTACAACTGAATATATTTCCAGACTTTGTCTATCATCCAATATGGATCTTGTCATCTCCCAAGGAAGCTGAGCTTCAATCTCTTCTCCCCGGCAACAACGCGAATTTGTTATCACTCCAAGAAACTCTTTGGGGTTATAGGCAAAATATGCTTGGTAACTCAAGAATATGGTAAATTTGGTATGCTTGGAACAATGGGATAAGTCAATGACTAATGAAATAAACAATGCATCATACATTTGAATAAGACAAGGCTTTTAGAAATCAATAACCAGACAATATAGTTTAAACAGGGGATGAAGAATACTAATCTTGATAACAAAATAAAACTAGGTGTAGCGTCAATACAAGATAGAAAGAAGTCTTTCAATTCAAGTTTATGAGCTTAATAAAGAGATGACAGTCTTTAGAAGGTAAGACAAACTGAAGTAAAGTATAGAAAGATAATATGCATGAGCAATTCCGATATTGAAGACAAAAGAAGACTGTGATTCTATTATCAAATAAGTGTCTATAACAGTAGAAAAATGTATCCAAAATTGAACCCCTTGGTGCTCCATATGTCTTTGGCTTTATAGCCTTACAAGATGAAATCTAGATCCTTGAAAGATGGATCAGATTTGCTAAAAATAGTCAAATCAAAATAGATACAAGTGTAGGATGAGATCCTATAAAAATGGATCTAGAATATTAAAAATGGAAAGTCAAAACAAAATACGAAAAGATCCTATCTAAGGAGTCAAACTCTATCTTGATAGCCTTCATATCCTCCAAAATATTTGACAGATGTAGAAAACCTTCCAAGGCTGATGAATCTTCATAGGAAATTCGAATTTGCCACCTTTGGCAAAAAAGAAAGTTTTTTGCTCATGGACTAGGTCACCATTTTCACTTTTCCACCTTCTTAAATATTAAATACATCAAGAGAAAACCTTAAGTCTGATGTATTTAATTATTATGCATCTTTAGAAACCAATCTCGAAAGATTTGGTTGAGAAAAAGTCAAATCTGGGCAAAAATACAACCTTGCTACCATGTAATAGGTTTCACCAATTTTACCTTTCCACCTTCTTAAACACGTAATACATCAAGATAAAACCTTAAATCTAATGTATTTAATTGTTATGCATCTTTAGAAACCAACCTTGAAAGATTTGGTTGAGAAAAAGTCAGAGATGGGTAAAAATATGACCTTGCTGCCATGTAACAGGTTTCACAAGCTATTTCGCCTTAACATTTGCTAATTAGCTGGTGAAAGCTCTGCTTTTCATCAACTAACTGGTTATAATTCCTCCTTCTGCGCTGGTGAAAGTTCTGTCTTGGTAAAAATCAAATTTCTCAGCCGTGGAGTGTCTGTTTTACACACTTGAATAGTCGATTGACATCTAGAAATCCTAAGCTTTCCAATGGTACTTTCAAACCAGCACTTAGAGCTCAGGAAAGAAGTCAAAAGTACCCCGAAAGATCAGGTATCATTTTTCAAAGGTTCTTTTTAGATTAGTTTTTAACCTCCCTATGGCACCTTGTGAACTAATATCTTCTGAAAGAATTGGTGCTTCCTGAGTCCATTCTATGTTTGAGAATTCTTTTTTATTCTTGGATATGAGCAATGTGCTCATTTCAAACCATGTTCTACCCCCAAGGAAAGGCATATTTGAAACCAATTTGAGCGTTGGATATGAAACAATCCTCTTTAATAAACCTGCACATGAAATAGATATAAACCAAGAACGTAACAAAGAAAAATATTCATCTCCTTTGCTTGTAGCAAATGCTGGACTCCTTTAACAATTGGAAGAACTCGATGTGGCCATTCAAGAAATGGATTTGTCAAGTGATGTTTTGGAAGAATACATAGATCCCCAGAGCCGAGGTGCTTAAGATCAAATGCCCAGAAGCTAGTATTTCAATATTATAACATCTGCAGTGATCTGAAATACGAAGCATGTGATTCCATAGACAATAATCTTAGAATTCTTTCCATTATGTTGCTAATGAGTCTGGAAACTCTTGACACCTATATAACATCTTCCTTTCAATTTGATTCAGACTCGTTTGATGTGTTGTTCAACAAATCATTAGCATACACTTTCGGTAGCTTAATGTGTTATGAGCTATATATTGAGATGTCGAAAACATCTCCTTTTGGTGGCTTTGAGTTGTAGGATTTGACCTGTGGCTTTGAGTGTCGACTAGCTAGCCATAATGATTGTATGACGTGTGTCGAGCGTGTCCCTTTTTGATTTCTGGAGTCATTTAAGAGTAATTTGTGTTTAGCGCTTTCACCAGCTTGCTTGCTTGCGGGGAGTACAACTTAACCATTGAAGCCCGAGGCTTTCACCAACTAACATCAACTTCACAACATATGTTAGCTATTGCAAAGATTTTTCACAAAATTTTGAAACAACCTTTGGAGGATCAATTTATTTCTAGAATAAACCTTAAATCCTATGTTTTGACACTTCTAAAAGCTAAAATTTTATATAGGATCCTATTAATGACCACGTTATCACCTACAAAATGGAAGAAATTAACTGATTCATTTTGGGAGCTAACATTTGGCTCCAACTGGGATAGAGACCTCCCTGCAAGGTTTCCAAGAACCTAGTAGTTCTAGTAGCCTTTAGCATTGGGCATGGAGTCATATGGCCTGTGCAACTATTCCTCTACAAACCTGCAGCCTGCCTGTAGCTTTCATGTAGCCTGCCTGTAACCTGCCCTACTTATTTATGAGCTCAACAACTGAAAAAGATCTAGTTGCGCGTATGGAAAGCTTATTCTTCTGCCCACTCCTACAATAACCAAATCTAAAATTTGGTCAGGTAAATGCAGATTTCCATAAAAACCATTTGAGAAACTTCAAAAGCGTGATGACTTTATCTCTATCACTTCTTAATAGAAAATAACTAAAACATATCAACAGTAGTAAATAAGCTTTCATAAAGTCATACTCACCCATGGAAATTGATGAATGAATGAAATCTAGAACTTTCATAGGGTCTGAAATAAGTGATTCTATCAAATCAGCCATTGGGTCTCTAAAATCAAGATCAAAAGCATTTTGATTCATGAAAAATGATTGCCCTTCCATGATTGGCTCTCTGTTTGTAGATAGATGTCTTCCTTGGAAGTCTTCTTGCATTCTCAACTGAGAATTGAAATCCCACTGCTTGTTATCTTCACTTATATCAATACTTAATTTGGATTGTTCTTCCTCTGTCAAATGAAAATACAAACTCAATTGCTCATCAGAAATTTTCTGTTCTTCACCTTCGTCCTCATATCTGCTGAAAACTGCCTTGGTCTGCAAATCAAAAGGTTGATGGCTACCTTTAGAATCTGCTGCAGATCTGAGACCGTCACCTGCTAATGTGTCAATCTGATAATCATTTTTGTGGTTTTCAAAGGGGACAATCTCATCTTCAAGATAACCTAAGTTGGTAGATTCATTTGATACAATGTCAAAAGCATCAATGCTATGGTTATCCACCTGAAGATCACCAATATCTTGGTTACAATGATAGATGTCCCATGTTGCAACATACTCTTTGAAGCTATCATTAAGCATATCATGTATACATTCATGATCATCTCTCTATGTAGATAAAGGAACCAGCTCTTCGAATTCATAACAATCAGACTTAAGGATGGTAAGAGAGCGTTAAGTTTCTTTATTATCAATTTGTAATTCATGTTGATGAAGATCATTAAAGGGTTGTTGTATATTATGAGGGAGAGCTCTTTCTATATTTACATCTTCAAGATTATAATGTAATTCATATTCATCACAACAATTGTCAAATGAAAACTCATCTGAAAAATACCTTTTGCAATGATCAGTGAATACTCTGTGAAAATCCTTCAATGATGAAATACTGGAAGGAGGTAAATAAAAGTACCACTTACGTGCATCACCATACAATAAAAACATGAACATCTTCATATGAACATATTCATGATGTAGATCTAATAGCTCCATGCACTCATGAAACTTGAGGAGGTGTTCTGCAAGATTGTATTCTTTTCTCTCTTTGAATATAGGCAGAAAATCTCCCCATTCCAACATATTAGGTACTGGATGTGGGAAACCAGGAATCGAAGAAAAATTGAGAGGTGGAAACCTCCGAGCCAAAAGAATAGAAAACGCTTTGGAAATCTGAATGTTCTGGAGTCGCCACTAAATCCATCCTTCATGGAGTCACCAGATAGATGATTACAATCTAATATATGTCCAGACATTGTCTATCATCAAAGATGGATCTTTTCATCTCCCAAGGAAGCTGAGCTTCAATCTCCTCTCCCCGGCAACGGTGCCAATTTGTTATCACTCTAAGAAACTCTTTGGGGTTGTAGGCAAAAGATGCTTGGTAACTCAAGAATATGGTAAGTTTGGTATGCTTGGAACAATGGGATAAGTCAATGACTAATGAAATAGACAACGCATCATACATTTGAATGAGACAATGCTTTTAGAAATCAATAATCAGACAAGATAGTTTAAACAAGGGATGAAGAATACTAATCTTGATAACCAAATACAACTAGGTGTAGGGTCAATACAAGATAGAAAGAAGTCCTTCAGTTCAAGTTTATGAGCTTAATAAAGAGATGACAGTCTTTAGAAGATAATACAAACTAAAGTAAAGTACAGAAAGATAAGATGCATGAGCAATTCTGATATTGAAGACAAAAGAAGACTGTGGTTCTATTATCAAATAAGAGTCTATAACAGTAGAAAAATGTATCCAAAATTGAACCCCTTGGTGCTCCAAATGTCTTTGTCTTTATAGCCTTACAAAATGAAATCTAGATCATTGAAAGATGGATCAGATTTGCTAAAAATAGTCAAATCAAAATAGATACAACAAGTGTAGGATGATATCCTATAAAAATGGATCTAGAATACTAAAAATGGAAAGTCAAAACAAAATAGGAAAAGATCCTATCTAAGGAGTCAAACTCTATCTTGATAGCCTTTATATCCTCCAAACTCTTTGACAGATGTAGAAAACTTTCCAAGGCTAATGAATCTTCATAGGAAATTTGAATTTGCCACCTTTGGCAAAAAAGACAGTTTTTTGCTCATGAACTAGGTCACCATTTTCACTTTTCCACCTTATTAAACATTAAATACATCAGTATAAAACCTTAAATATAATGTATTTAATTATTATGCATCTTTATAAACCAACCTTGAAAGATTTGGTTGAGAAAAAGTCAAATCTGGGCAAAAATACGACCTTGCTACCATGTAATAGGTTTCACCAATTTTACCTTTCCACCTTCTTCAACACATAATACATCAAGACAAAACCTTAAATCTGATGTATTTAATTGTTATGCATATTTAGAAACCAACCTTGAAAGATTTGGTTGAGAAAAAGTCGAATGTCGGAAAAAATACAACCTTGCTACCATGTAACAGGTTTCACCAACTACTTCGCCTTAACATTTGCTAATAAGCTGGTGAAAGCTCTGCTTTTCATCAGCTAACTAGTTATAATTCCTCCTTCTATGCTAGTGAAAGTTCTGTCTTGGTAAAAATTAAATTTCTCAGCCATGGAGAGTCTGTTTTACACACTTGAATAGTCGATTGACATCTAGAAATCCTAAGCTTTCCAATGGTACTTTCAAACCTGCACTTAGAGCTCAGGAAAAGAGTCAAAAGTACCCCAAAAGATCAGGTATCATTTTTCAAAGGTTCTTTTCAGATCAGTTTTTAACCTCCCTGTGGCACCTTGTGAACTAATATCTTCTTAAAGAATTGGTGCTTCCTGATTCCAGTCTATGTTTGAGAATTCTTCTTGATTCTTGGATATGAGCAATGTGCTTGTTTCAAACCATATTCTACCCCCAAGGAAAGGCATATTTGAAACCAAGTTGAGCGTTGGATATGAAACGATCCTCTTTAATAATCTTGCACATGAAATAGATATAAACCAAGAATGTAACAAAGAAAAATCTTCATCTCCTTTGCTTGTAGTAAATGCTGGGCTCCTTTAAGAATTGGAAGAACTTGATGTGGCCATTCAAGAAACGGATTTTCCAAGTGATGTTTTGGAAGAATACATAGATCCCCAGAGCCGAAGTGCTTAGGATCAGATGCCCAGAAGCTAGGATTTCATTATTATAACATCTGCAGTGATCTGAAATATGAAGCATGTGATTCCACAGACAATAATCTTAGAATTCTTTCCATTATGTTGCTAATGAGTCTGGAAACTCTTGACATCTGCCTTTCAATCTGATTCAGACTCATTTGATGTGTTGTTCAACAAATCATTAGCATACCCTTTCGGCAGCTTAATGTGTTATGAGCTATATATTGAGATATTGAAAACATCTCCTTCTGGTGGCTTTGAGTTGTAGGATTTGACCTGTGGCTTTGAGTGTCAACTAGCTGGCCATGATGATTGTATGACGTGTGTCGAGTGTGTCCCTTTTTGATTTATGGAGTCCTTTAAGAGAAATTCATGTTTAGCGCTATCACCAGCTTGCTTGCTTGCGGGGAGTACACCTTAACCGTTGAAACCCGAGGCTTTCACTAGCTAACATCAACTTCACAACATATGTTAACTATTGAAAATATTTTTCACAAAATTTTCAAACAACCTTTGGAGGATCAATTTATTTCTAGAATAAACCTTAAATCCTATGTTTTGACACTTATAAAAGATAAAAATTTATATAGGATCCTATTAATGACCACGTTATCACCTACAAAATGGAATAAATTAACTGATTCATTTTGGGAGCTAACATTTGGCTCCAACTGGGATGGAGACCTCACTGCGAGGTTTCCAAGAACCTAGTAGTTCCAGTAGCCTTTAGCATTGGGCATGGAGTCATCTGGCCTGTGCAACTGTTCCTCTGCAAACCTGCGGCATGCCTGTAGCTTGCCTGTAGCCTGCTTATAACTTGCCCTATTTATTTATGAGCTCAACAACTGAAAAAGATCTAGTTGCTCATATGGCGAGCTTATTCTTCTGCCTACTCCTACACTAACCAAATCTAAAATTTGGTCAGGTAAACACATATTTCCATGACAACCATTTGAGAAACTTCAAAAGTGTGATGAATTTATCTCTATCACTACTTAATAGAAAATAACTAAAACATATCGGCAGTAGTAAATAAGCTTTCAGAAAGTCATACTCACCCGTGGAAATTGATGAATGAATGAAATCTAGAACTTTCATAGGGTCTGAAATAAGTAATTCTATCAAATCATCCACCGGGTCTCTAAAATCAAGATCAAAGCATTCTGATTCATGAAAAATGATTTCCCTTCCATGACTGGCTCTCTGTTTGTAGATAGATGTCTTCCTTGGAAGTCTTCTTGCTGAAGAACTTGATGTGGCCATTCAAGAAACGGATTTGCTAAGTGATGTTTTGGAAGAATACATAGATCCCCATAGCCAAGGTGCTTAAGATCAAATGCCCAGAAGCTAGGATTTCATTATTATAACATCTGCAGTGATCTGAAATACGAAGCATGTGAGTCCACAAACAATACTCTTAGAATTATTTCCATTATGTTGCTAATGAGTCTGGAAACTCTTGACATCTGTATGACATCTGCCTTTCAATTTGATTAAGACTCTTTTGATGCGATGTTCAACAAATCATTAGCATACCCTTTCGGCAGCTTAATGCATTATGAGCTATATATTGAGATGTCAAAAACATCTCCTTTTGGTGGCTTTGAGTTGTAGGATTTGACCTGTGGCTTTGAGTGTCGACTAGTTGGCCATAATTATTGTATGACGTGTGTCGAGCGTGTCCCTTTTTTATTTCTAGAATCATTTAATAGAAATTCATGTTTAGTGCTTTCACCATCTTGTTTTCTTGCGGGGAGTACACCTTAACCGTTGAAACCTGAGGATTTCACCAACTAACATCAACTTCACAACATATGTTAGATGTTGAAAAGCGTTTTCACAAAATTTTGAAACAACCTTTGGAGGATCAATTTATTTCTAGAATAAACCTTAAATCCTATGTTTTGACACTTCTAAAAGCTAAAAATTTATATAGGATCCTATTAATGACCATGTTATCACCTACAAAATGGAACAAATTAAATGATTCATTTAGGGAGCTAACATTTGGCTCCAACTGGGATGGAGACCTCCCTGCGAGGTTTCCAAGAACCTAGTAGTTCTAGTAGCCTTTAGCATTGGGCATGGAGTCATCTGGCATGTGCAACTGTTCCTCTGCAAACCTGCAGCCTATCTGTAGCTTGCCTGTAGCCTGCCTGTAACCTGCCCTGCTTATTTATGAGCTCAACAACTGAAAAAGATCTAGTTGCTCGTATGGCGAGCTTATTCTTCTTCCTACTCCTACACTAACCAAATCAAAAATTTGGTCAGGTAAACGTAGATTTCCATAACAACTATTTGAGCAACTTCAAAAGCGTGATGACCTTATCTCTATCACTGATTAATAGAAAATAACTAAAACATATCAGCAGTAGTAAATAAGCTTTCAGAAAGTCATACTCACCCATGGAAATTGATAAATGAATGAAATCTAGAACTTTCATAGGGTCTGAAATAAGTAATTCTATCAAATTAGCCACCAGGTCTCTAAAATCAAGATCAAAAGCATTCTAATTCATGAAAAATGATTGCCCTTCCATGACTGACTCTCTGTTTGTAGATATATGTCTTCCTTGGAAGTCTTCTTCCTGTCACAACTGAGAATTGAAATCCTGTTGCTTTCTATCTTCACTGATATCAATACTAAATGTGGATTGTTCTTCCTCTGTCAAATGAAAATATACAAACTCAATTGTTGATCAGAAATTTTTTGTTCTTCACCTTCCTCCTCATATCTGTTGAAAACTACCTTCATCTGCAAATCAAAAGGCTGATGGTTGCCTTTAGAATCTGCTACAGATCTGAGACCGTCACTTGCTAATGTGTCAATCTGATAATCATTTTTGGGGTTTTCAAAGGGGACAATCTCATCTTCAAGATAACCTAAGTTGGTAGATGCATTTGATACAATGTCAAAAGCATCAATGCTATGGATATCCACCTGAAGATCACCAATATCTTGGTTACAATGATAGATGTCCCCTGTTGCAACATACTCTTCGAAGCTATCATTAAGCATATCATGTATACATTCATGATCATCTATCTCTCTGTGTAGCTAAAGGAACCATCTCTTCAAATTCATAACAATCAGACCTAAGGATGGTAAGAGAGCGTTTAGTTTCTTTATTATCCATTTGTAGTTCATGTTGATGAATATCATTAAAGGGTTGTTGTTTATTATGAGGGAGAGCACTTTCTATATTTGCATCTTCAAGATTATAATGTAATTCATATTCATCACAACAATTATCAAATGAAAACTCATATGAAAAATACCTTTTGCAATGCTCAATGAATAATCTCTAAAAATCCTTCAATGATGAAATACTGGAAGGAGGTAAAGAAAAATACCACTGACGTGCATCACCATACAATGAAAACATGAACATCTTCATACGAACATATTCATGCTGTAGATCTAATAGCTCCATGCACTCATGAAACTTGAGGAGGTGTTCTGCAGGATTGTCTTCTTTGCTCTCTTTGAAGATAGGCAAAAAATATCCCCACTCCGACATATTAGGTACTGGATGTGGGAAACCAAAAATTGAAGAAAATTAGAGAGGTGCAAACCTCCGAGCCAAAAGAGTAGAAAACGCTTTTGACATCTGAATTTTGTGGAGTTCCACTGAATCTGTCCTTCATGGAGTCACCAGATAGATGATTACAACCATATATATGTCTAGACTTTGTCTATCATCAAAGATGGATTTTTTCGTCTCCCAAGGAAGCTAAGCTTCAATATCCTCTCCTTAGCAACGACGCCAATTTGTTATCACTCCAAGAAACTCTTTGGGGTTGTAGGAAAAAGATGCTTGGTAACTCAAGAATATGGTAAATTTGGTATGCTTGGAACAATGGGATAAGTCAATGACTAATGAAATAGACAACGCATCATACATTTGAATAAGACAATGCTTTTAGAAATGAATAATTAGACAAGATAGTTTAAACAGGGGATGAAGAATACTAATCTTGATAACCAAATGCAACTAGGTGTAGGGTCAATACAAGATAGCAAGAAGTCCTTCAATTCAAGTTTATGAGCTTAATAAAGAGATGACAGTCTTTAGAA
>CBVK0101092093.1:0-17265 GCA_900067695.1 Picea abies
CTTCCGATCTCACCTCTTCTGATACAGGACCAATCTGATGGTGATGGATGCTTTTGCTGCTGTCAAGACAAAAATGATGGGAGAAAAAGATGGGCCCTCCAGGGCCATGCTCAGGGCAATCCTGCTCTCGGTACTCCATGTCTAGGACCTGTGGGCCTCGAGACATNNNNAATCCTGCTCTCGGTACTCCATGTCTAGGACCTGTGGGCCTCGAGACATGATCTCCTAGTTATCCCTAAAAAGTGGGGATAACAGTGTTCTTGCTTTAAATAGAGTCAATACAGTTTTCCATGAGCAGAAAGAGAGATTGGTATTTGTTGTCGTCCTAATACACACCTACAAACGCGGAGAAGTCTCCAACCCACTTGGTGTGTCCTTGGAAGAACAAACCTGACTCCAGACCTACTGTCACCTCAATTTGGACTCCTTCTGTCTAGGCTTTGTTATCGCACAATCTGTACTTGCCTAAAGCCCAAAGCAAGTGGATGCAAGATTGGCGTAACAGGGAGTGACCTGTCACTGTCACCTTAATAGGAAAACCCTTTCTATTTAGCAGTATGTCATAGTACCCTAGGGGAGACGTCCCCAGTGACCCGAGGGTTTGAGAAGGCTAAGGTAAAAGATACAAGAAAGTCCCTCCCCTCTCACAGGTCACTCAAGTCAAAGGTTCTTGTGTCTTATAGAGATGAAGCAAAAGGGTAAATAACGTGTACCTGCTCAGAACAAGACAACAAATAGAAAAAGAGTGCAATTTCCAAGTACCATACGCTGTCAGTGCTTCATTAGACAATGAACCTATGAAAAATAAGTAAGTTGATATAAAACTGCAGCAATGTAATTATTTACAACAGCAATGAATGTTTTGTAACAGCCACAATAACTATGCCTTAAATGCTTGAAAATGACAAGAAAATATAGCTCTAAGTTGACAAAATGATAACAATTTGTCAGGAGCAAAATTGGCAATGTCTAATCAGCTTTTAATGTCACTTTTTAAGATAAATTTGTTGTTGTTAGATGGTTGTAGCAATCTTTTGCAACAGCATCAAGTTAGTCAATGAATTAATCTAGTTTAAGGTTAGTAAAAGTTAGTAAATGTTTCAAGGAAGATAGTTTGAGAGTTGTTTTGATCAATCAATTCACTAATGCAAGTGGACTAGTGCCTTTTAGGGTTAATGGAGTCTAGAGGTGACGGTTTTTCTTGGAAGCAATAACAAAATGATTGTATTTGTCTAAGGAGAAGGGATGAATGGATGAGGTGTTGGTAACCCATGGCCTCAAGAATCCAAATCCTAGGGCCAAACTTGCTAGAGTGTAAGCAATTTTAGGCTCTAGCAAATTCTTCCTTCCTTAGACTATTGATAGATACTAGAAGCAACAATTGACTAGGTAATGAATTCTAAAGTGCTAGTATTTAGGGCTCTAGAAGTTTACCTAGGTCAAAATCTTCTTGGTAAAGTCTAGCAAATGAAGAGCAAAGAAGTAGTAACTTAAGTCCTTTACTCCTAGGGTTTGTCAAGCAAGCGATTTCATAATCTTTAACATGAATAAGCAAATATACCATAGCATTCACAATAAAATGAAGAATTGCAGATTTACTTACTTCACCAAGAATAATCAAGCAATGAAACCCTAGATTGCCAAGTAAATTCACCAAGAAATGATCCAAGTTGCAAATTTTAGCCTCCAAGACAAGTGCGCCTCCCAATTTCAGCCAATAATTCCCAAAAAGGGGCGCAAATTCCAGACCACGCTACTTGTGTGATGAGTGATGATGAAAAAATGAGTGTCTTTTCTCTCTATTTATACAGTTTCAATGCCCTTTAATTAAAATTAGGTCATAAAAAGGCCGACATGGCCAAATTACATCAAAAATCCAATTTTTACATAAATGAAATAAATTAAACCCTAATATCATCTCCAAGGGTGACGTCATGCCCTTTTAGGGTGACGTTAGGCCCCTAGGGTGGAACGTTAGGCCTCAAATGCAGAACGTTTGGCCTCCAAAGGCCCTGAATGTTGCCACACGTGCCAACTAGCAGACAACTGCCCTCATAAATGCAAACCCTGACTGGATGACGTCTAGGGTCAAAATGATGACGTCATGGGCTCTCAAGGGTCAACGTCCAGGTGGAAAAGCAAGAGCCCCCTGGGTCTAGGTCTTCCAGAGTGTCTCTCTGCCCCTGGTTGGGGTCATAGCATCCATCTATGGGCTTTCAGCCCCATGGAGGTCTAAGCTAATCATTCCCCCATATGTACCTATCCACCGGGTAAAGTCCTACAGCAACAACAAGTACGCCCTCCACGGGTTCATAAGTCACAGGGATCATAGCAATGTCAATCACATCTAATAATCAAATTACCCAAACATGTGCATCAAACCCACCTTTAACCAGACAAATGCTCAAAGACGTTGTGCAGTTTAACAAGTCGGGTTTGGAGAAGGTCTCAGGATGTCCTATTGGACTAATACTCCTTAAGTTTGGGGTGTTTCCCAGGTGAGAACCAATCTAGGTCATGTAAGTGTGTGTGAAGTGGCGTGGGGGAAGTGTTTGGGCATACGGTGCAGTGATAACAGGGAAATGTAGATCTTACCTATGGGTGCCTTTGTAGAGGGCGAGTTGCACCTTATCATGGATGTCATTGTTTCCTAGCCCATTCAATGCCTTTTATTCTTGGCGTTTGGTCTTTTTCTTTCATGCTTCAAGGGAAGAGCTAGGGGACACTGCCCTATCTTGGTGACCAAAGGCGACAGTGTTACCCACAAGCATTTCATGGAGATGAGAAGGTTGGTTCGTGATGAGACCCCTTTTCTCTTGGCTATGCCACCAAGATCCACTACCTTAGTTTGGTGACCAGATAGATGGTAGTGGCATACCGCTACATGCCCATGGTCCTAATAGGTCGGCTCATGATGAGACCTCCCATTCACCAACTAGTACCTTGAGTTTTGATTTATCTTGTGGATTCCATTTTCTTACTGAGAAGCTTTTTATTGCTTTCTTGCAAATCCCTGGGTGAAGCATCTCAAAGGTTTCATTTTGGCTTTTAACTCTTGCTAGCTACTTTTACCCTCTGGACCTTTAGCCCCTTCTTCCCACAAGGCAAGTTACAACCCTTCCTAATGTGACAAACCCAATGCCCGAACCAAGGTGGGGGAAGATGAGAGGAATAACGATGGAAAGTGGTAAGTATGGAGGGAATGGACGATGACCTTTCATAAACCCACCCAGTGGAAACTCATCCTAAAGGGAGATCAACTTACTAGGACATCATGTCACCCTCCCAGGTATGAACAAGTTAAAGAGCATAATTTCCAAGCAAACGTTATGAAATGAAGAAGAATCCAATGCAACATACTTTAGTGCTTCAATAATCAGAGTGACACATACCATGATACCTGGACTCATTACCTCGTGGAGCAAGACTTACTGCTGCTTCAGGACCAGGCTAGTGGGATGGATGCTTCTACTGCTGATAGATGGGTTGCACTGAAGAAAAGATGGGCCCTCCAGGGCCATGCTCAAGTCATCCAGCTCTCGACACTCCATGTCTAGGACCTGTGGGCCTCGAGACATGATCTCCTTAGTTATCCCTAGGATAGGGGATAACAGGCTCACTCCTAGAGAAGCCAAGCGGGGTAGACCCTGTTGACCGCCTCTCCAACAGAGGTGGTCAACTCCATGTGCCATGAAGAGATGCATCATCAGATGCAAATCTATCGAAGACTTTGGTTCTACAGGGCATGTTTGGCCCCAACACTTCTTTTTGTAATTGGAATTTTTGCACCCCTGCATGGGTCAATAATGTAATAGGTCTGCATGAGTCATGTCTAGGTCAGTTACCTTGGGATCGTTTCACTGGGAGAGTTCCTTTCACCGAGGGTTTTCTATCCTCAGGTTATCAATTGGGCTTTTCAGCCTTATTGATTTCCCTTGAGTTTTTCCCTCACACTTGCAATAATTCCTCCAAAGTGGTGAACGGCGTTCCAGTGGGCTTATCTTTTGGTAACTATTATAGGGAATCATTGTAAATGACCATGCAAGACATCTTAGAAAGTTTCGCGGAATTCCATCAAGTCTAAGTTAGTTTTTTTTTTAATTAATTAATTTTTAATTAAATTTTCCTAAGTTTCGAGGTTTAATTATTTAATTAATTAATTATTTTTGAGCAAAAATTGTAAAAACTAGGTCCTTGGACTTTTGATAGTGATATTTGTGCTCTGTTATCCCCGCTTTTTAGGGATAACTAGGAGATCATGTCTCGAGGCCCACAAGTCCTAGACATGGAGTACCAAGAGCAGGATTGACCTGAGCATGGGCCCTGGAGGGCCCATCCTTTTCTTCTTCTGTCAACTTTATCTTGTCAGCAACAGCAGCATCCATTACCATCGGCTTGGTCTTGTATCAGAAGAGGTTCTTGCTCCATGAGGTAATTAGTCCAGGTATCATGGTATGTGTCACTTTTGATCATTGAAACCTTTAAATATATGCATCTGATTCCTTTTATCTCTAACAACTGCTCGGATCTTACATTAGCCTACATGACCATGCTTGGGGAAATTGACTAGGTGCCCTAGCAAGCCTGTGCCCATAGGTCTTGGTTTTCCACTGGGGATTTCTGAAAAGCCATCGTCCGCTCCCATCATAGCACCACTGTTTCATCTTATCACCCGCTCATCTATCCCATTCCCCTTGTTCGGGCATTGGGTTGACCTGTTTGTAGGATTGCACCTTATCTCGTGGGAAGAAGGGGCTAAAGGCCCAGAAGGTAAAAGCAGTTGGTAAAAGACAAAAGCCTAGAAATGAAACCTCGAGATGCTTCGCCCACGGATCCCCGAGAAGGCAATAAAAGGCCTCTCAGCAAGAAACAAGAGGGACCCGAAAAATAACAAACAAGACCTAGTCAGAGGATAGGGGGTCCCATCACGAGCCAGCCTATTAGGTTCATGGGTACCTAACAGTATGACATTGCCACCATCTGGTTACCACGCCAGGGCAGTGACCTTTGGTTGCATGGCCAAGGGAAAGGGGATCTCACCACGAGCCAACCTTCTCATCTTTGTGAAAGTACTTGTGGGTAACATTGTCAGCTCTGGTCACCATGCCAAGGCAGTGTCCTCTGGTTAGCCCTTGAATAAAAAGAAAAAGAAGAAGAAAAAGCAAATAAAAGAATAAAGTCAAGAACGGGCTTGGAAAAAATGCATCCATGACAGATACAGCTCGCCTTCTACAAAGGCACCCACAGATAACATTATGCATCCTTGGCCCTCAATGCACCCACATGTCTGGACATCCCCTAGCCACATCACCTCACTTACATGGCTTGGATGAAATCTTCTTGGAAACTTTCCTTTTCTTGTGGACACTAGCCCAATAGGACGTCTTGTCTTTTTCTCCAATATTGTATTGCAGGTTTTTGTAATGTCTTTGAGCTATTGACTGATGTATTAGGGTTTTTATGCATATGTTTAATAATATTGATGATGAGATGTGATTAACATTGCTATGATCCCGGTGACTGATGAGCCCATGGAGGGCATAGCTTTAGATGTGCAAGACCATGCCCGACGGACAGGTGCCATTTGGACCGGTACACATGGGGAGATGACCAGTTCAGACCTCCATAGGGCTGAAGAGCCCACCAAATGGATGTTGAGACCCCATCAAGGGGTAGAGACAGGATGGAGATGGATCAGGGCTTTTGCACCGAAGAGGAAGAGGACGTTGCATCAAAGGCACTCCGGCAAGACTAGACCTGGGGGAATGACCCCTTTTCAGTGGAACGCCAGCCTTGGAAGGCTTGGGACGTCTCCATCTTCACCATGACGTCATCCAGCTTCATGGATGCTTTTGGAGGCAGACTGAGCAGCAGTGGCACGTGTGGCATGTTGGAGAGGCCCCTGGGGGCTAACGTTTTGCTCCTTGGTGTCTCATTTGCCCTAGAAAGGGCTAGCACCTCCCTTGAAGGGGATTTTACTCTCATTTTTACTTTATTAGGGCTTTTTAATTAGCATTTAATGTAAAAACAGTATGATTTTGACATTATGGCCTTGTCTGCCTTTTTATGACCTAAAAGGTAAAATTAGGTCATTGATACACTATATATTGAGGGTTTTGACTCTCATTTTGATCATCAATTTTCACTCACTGATAGTGAGGTCTGATTTTTAGTGCCCTATTGGGGTTTTTGGCTGAACTAGTGATGCACACTTGTTGAAGGACGAGATTTTTGGCATTTATGGTGTTTTTCTTGAAGGAAGGTGTTACAACTAGGGTTTGCATGCTCATTTCTTCATGAATTGTAAGTGTTTTTTCTGCAAAACTTCTTATTGAATGGTTGTAGTTTAAATTTCTTGCATATTTCTTATAAATTTGTTGAATCAAAACCCTAGGTGACAAGCACACAAGTAGGTCCTTGTCTCATGTCCCCTAATAGAAAAACCTTCAGCCATTGAAAGAGAGGAAGAGAGCCTAGCCGTAGCTACACTCCTTGTTTCTCTTTCCCCTGTGCTAGCCATACCTTTTAGAATCCAAGAGAAGGAAGACGTCCTAGGCCTAGGTTATCTACACCTAGGGTCGTTTTTCCTTTAGGGTTTGAAGAAAGAGCCTTGCCGCAGCAACTCTCTCCCTCTTCAAGCCTTCTCATCTTGATTTTGTGCTTCATCTGAGCTAGTCATTTGCCGGGAAGGAGGAGAGAACACGAGGCCTTGCTTTTGCAACACCGAAGTGAGCCTCTCTCCCCTAGGGTTCTGTCTTTGAGGCCCTGCTTTAGCAGCACCTTGAAACTTTTCCCTCTAGTCCTTTGAAATCTCATCTCCTTCAACCTGTGCGTCCTTCACTTATTGACTCCATTCTACCCTAAGTCACTGATCCCAAGACCTCCAACGTTGAAGTAGAATTGAATCCAAGCACTCTCAAACCTTTTGAAATTGAAACCCTAACAATACTAACCCTAGCCTAGACTAACCTACTAACCCTAAGTTGTTGACGTCATCTTTGAATATTTCATCTTTATTGCAGCAACGTTTTACTTTATGAGCAATTGAATGGTTGTTGAAGGCATTAATTGAGTTAAGAAGTAATTTGTTATATTGAATGTTGTATCATTCTAGTATTTATTGGTGAAGTGACATTACTGCTATTGTTATTTTGTAAACATTGACTTCGTCAACATTTACTTTTAAACTGCTCATATTGAATACTAGATAGTTTTTAATATATATGAAGTACTAATCAAAGATTACACGTATCAGTTTCCATGTTGTATTGTCTCAAGCAGGTGCTTTTCTTTTCTTTGGTTATACCTTGCTATTGGTTGTTTAGTCGGAACTATCTGATTGGCGGTGATCTGTGAAAGTGGGAACTTGTCCTTGTCCTATTATCCTTTTCCCTTTCAAAGCCCCAGGTCATCGGGGACGTCTCCCCCTGGGCCTAGCCTCCCTAAAGAGAAAGAACCTTCCCATCGTGGTGACATTGGGTGGGATAGGTTCATGTTACGCCAGTTTACCTTATAGCCTTTTATCCTAGCTACATACTGTGCGACAACATGCTCAAAAGAAATGGAATAGCACCCCCTACATCCATGGACCAAGTTTCAGCTCGGTCGAACAACTTTTGCTATGGGTTTGTCCACCCAGAGTGTCAGTCAGTCAAAAACAACAATTTTAATTGCTAAAGTCCAAACATAGCAAAAATGTAATTTTGTAATAATGAGTTAGAAGATGATGTAAAGATGGATAAAGGTGAGAGAGATTTTTCCTAACCTTTTCCAACCCTCACATCACCCCCCCACCTAGCCATTAAGCAAAAACGTCACTTTGCCTAGAGGGGTATGCCTCCCTTCTAGAAAGTCTCCAAAAAGCAAAAAAATAATGAAAAAATTAAGGGGAGACTAAATATATCCCTTGGCACACTTTTCCTAGCCTCCCACTTGCCTTTTTGCTTGATCCCAACACTCCCTCACTCATCCACATCCTTGATCCATGTGATCTCCCCCAAGTGGTGCGCCCTCCAAGGAGAGTTACCCCCCCCCCTCTTGTGGATCTCCAAGGAAAATTCGTTTTTATTATTTGGGGCCTCTTTCTCTCCCTTGGCACGAATCCCATAGACCTCCCACTACTATTTGCTTGATCTCAACACCTCCCTCACCAATCTACACCCTAGATCTATGATCTAAACCCTAGATGGTGTGCCCTAGCCTTGGGATCTCTTCTTATGGTTGGTGTTGGACACTTGGCATTGATCCAAGAGGGGTAGGTTTGCCTCTCCAAGTGTAAATAGATCCCTCTCCTCACTCCCAACTCACCATATCTTGAGCTAAGGTTATGCTACTTGATTTCTCACTCTCTCTCTATTTCATTCATCATTTTCACTCTCTAGCTCTTTAGGGTTTTGGAGATAGTTTTCTCCAAGATCCTTCTTGAGTAATAAAGAGAAAACTTTGGAGGATTATTGGAAGAGTTATGCACATGCTTCTTCTTGCCATACACATGAGGTAAACTTGTTCTAAGATTTTGTTTGGTGATTGCATCTTTGGATCCTAAGGTAAAATGTTATTTGGGGAGATCTAGTAATGCACATGCTTGTAGATCTATGTATCTTAATATGCTAGATAGGATTGAAATGTCATCTTATTAGTATATGCAGCATATTGTCTATTGTATGCCATCATTGTTCAAGGTTTTTGCAGGTTTAGCTTCAAGGGTTTCATTGGGACAACCTCTAGCAAGAAGGCTCCCTTGAGACACACTCAAACTCCATTCCTTTCTCACTCTTACTCTTCTCCTATATTGATGTTCATTCCATCAATATTTCAGCTAGCATAGCTTAGTAAGATAGGTCATTTTTATCAAATATTATAAATTTTTCTTAAGAAAATTTTTTGCCCTAAAAAGGCAAAAGTTTTTCTTCACTCTTTTGGTTGTGTGTAGCATTTCCAGCAAGGATACTTTGCTGGTTTTTGCAGGTTCAAATCTGGTTGAGAGGGGTTTTGGCTACCCAAAGGCATCCACACAACACTCAAAGACCCCCCAAAGGGATTGGTAGCTATTTCTCAACCTCCTCCTTCAATTTTTAAGCATTTTTAGTCATTTCTTCTACTTTTTCTTGCTTGCTAGCAGCTCATTGTTGTGGGAGAAGAAGTGGTATGGCCTCCTCCCACGTGTGAGCTCTTGGGTAGCCTAGATCTAGCTTAGATCTTGCTTTGTTAAAAAAAATTTGCCCTTTTTGAGCTAAGACGTGGGGTTTGTGAGATAAAGGGCATCTCCCAAACCCTAGGACGTGGGGGTTAGGGTTTGCTTGGTTTGCTTGTTTATTTGCTTCTTGTCTTTTCCCTTGCTTCATTTTCTTGCTTGCTTGCCTCTCTCTTTTCTCAATATTTCCTAAAGATTAAGCAAGCTAATTAATTGCCTACCTATTGGGAGAGGAATACCCCAAAGGTGAGGTTAGGGTTTTAATATGTGGTTGATGATCTAAATGTTTAATGTCTAAAATGTTCTGAATCTAGATCTAACACTTAATAAATCTCTAGCTTAAGCCTATTGGGCATCATCATAACTTAACTAGATCTATTTGCATGCTTTAATGATCTTCAAAGCTTAAATCTTTTTCTAGATACTTAGATCTATAATCCTTAATGTTTAATTGCTTCAATAAGTGGATGGTGTTCTTCTTTATTGCATAGATAATCTTAAGGCCATTTGCCACATGCTTGAAGTAATATCAATGATAAGTTGAGAAGTAGGCAAGCACTTAAATTTATTTTTCTTTCTCACACTTAATGCTCATATCTCATGCTCTTAACATAATATAATTGTGATTGTCTCTTTTCTATCAGTTGGCAAGTTGTTCTTGCCCTTGTCGTGCTCTTTCTTTGCTTTACAAGCTTTCTAATTGTGCAATCAAGTGACTTGCTCTCACATAGCATATATGTGTTAATGCTCTTAATCTCATAAACTTAATCAACACATCTTTAAGGCTCAAGTGAGTTTCGGCCAAGTCACTAAATCACCTTTTAAAAGTGTCATAAAACTCTTAAAACACTCTAAAACACTCCTAAAAGTCTACCTAATTCATATAATAACTTAATAGACTCTTTAGGGTACCTTAGACCACCATCTTCACCATCTAAAACGAGGCTTGAGGAATGCAACAAAGGGTGTAGGCCAAGGACGGTCTCACGGCGCACAGGATGCATCCTTTCCGGGAGTACTCAGGTCTTAGGACTAACTGTGAAAGCTAGGGAGGGCCTCGTTGCCTTACTATCTTGAGCATCCAGCAGTTATTTGGCAATAAGAGGAGGAGGCTTTGGTGAAAGCTTAATAAAACTCAATAATCTTAAGAAAGCTCAATAACTCAACCCTGGACTTAAATCTCTAAAACTTTCGTGGGTTTAACAATTAAGAGTGGGTGTCTTTCATCTTTAATACTTGTGCTTGAAACTCTTAAATCTTCTTTGATGATGTATTGATGATGTATTGATGATAATCTCGTAGATGTAGTATGATGCTTTGATCTTCTTGTATCCTGCACACATAATAAGTAAAGTGGTTAGCTTGTTTGTTGTATTCTGGCATCTTCTAATTGTACATCGTGTATCTAGTATTTATTTGATTCAATTATTCTTTTGTAAGTAATATTGTAATCATACTTGTAAAGAAACCCCCTTTAACTTTAGTTGACCCCTTGCCCAACCTTAGGCACTAGTCTTAGTCGACTTAGGGAAAGGGCTACTTGACATACTAACCTTTGCACCTTGCATTGTTTCCTTAGCATCCTAGATTAGATCCCCTCTAACCTTAAGAAATTAAAATCAACTCCTAGAACCTAACTCTAAAACTTATCTAGTAACTAGGGACAACCCCCCTTGGCTTCCCTAGGAGTGAGCCTAGACGAAAGAGGTTCAAGTCAAAGTGACAGCGTGGGCTTTGAACCTAGGCATTGTGCCTCCAAGGACACACTAAGTGAGCCGGACTTAGCTCACGTTTGCAAGTGTGTATTAGGACGGCAACAGACCCTATTAAACTATGTGAAGGTTTTATTTAAAATTCTAGGAGTTAATTAAATTGTTGATTGGTGTTACCCACCCCAATGACAAACAACCAATGCAATGTGCAATCTTTCAATGACAAGCAAACATTTATTTATTAAGCCACAATTAGACCAGTGCCTAAAGATTCCACTTATTCCAATATATACAAAAAAATGATAACTCTACAAGAATGAAACAAACTTGAGAACTATGTACACAATGCACTGAAAAATAATTTTACACAATTATTTTAAAACAATGAATAAATAAAGAATACTTGTAAATGAATCAATGTGAATATTTACACATGAAAAATAACTTGCACAAAATAAATAGAATGTAAAAAATGGAAAATAAATTGTTGAAATGGAAATTGCAAGGAAATGTAAATGTTGTGCAAATGTGTAGGTTTTTTTTAGTTAATTTTAAGTCTCTCTTTAACTTAGGGGTTTCGATGTGAGGAGTTGCAAGCCTAAGCTATGTGACTACCCCAAGTCCTTATCCCTTAGCCAAGAGGAAATGTTGGATGCTCAACAAGAAAACAACAAGGTTCTCCCCTAGCTCCACGGGTCAAGTCCAAAGTGCTTGGGCGCTCAACAAGGAGGACACTTAGTGCAGTGAAACCGTCCCTGGCTTCAACCCCTTCTAACCTCCACAAGTAACCTTATTTTAGTGGCCAAACAATAATGAAGAATGGGTGCCTAATTAGATTAACCACTCAATTCTTTGTCCTTTCTTATTACCCAAGATCCACAAAGTGGAAAGGGGAGAGAATACAGGGCAAAGGCGAGGTAAATTTTATTTACTTTGCAACAAAAAGAAAAATTATACACTAGCCAGCATGATATTGCAGGATGGCATAGTCACTCACATCCAAGGTGTGGGCAAACAAAATTAATTACTTTAAAATAAATAACTTAAACAAATTAACCACACAACTTTGACACAAGGTGGAGGACAAAGCCTTCCGATTTTGTGGCAAAGGTGGACAAAATTAACTAAAACAAAAATCAGAAAATTATATTTAATCCTAGCCTGCACGATTTTGCAAGGATGGCAGAGCCAAGCACAATAAAGGTGTGGGAAAAATTATTAAAATTAGTTACAGATTTTAAACTTGGAAAGAAATAAAAAGTGCAAGCCCAAGAGACTCTCTTGGGTTGCTTACAATAGCTTTAGAAAGTGAGAGAGAAAGAGGGGCTTTGCACCAAAGCTTATTGATGTTTTCTTGAGCCTCTAGTTGCCAATTTTGGGAAGCACCTCCTCCTTTTGTGGTGAAAACATGCATAAAACAACAAAGAGAGTTGGTTGGAAAATGCCAAAAATCACCAAAATATGTTAGTTTTATGTTAGCATATGTACAGAAATTTTTACAAAAAAAATATGAACTTGAAAATTGGAATTTTTAGCAAGATTATGATGATTATATGTTCAGAAAATAAACGAATAAAGGACTGAAATTAGAACAAAAAATTGATTGAAGCAAAATGAAATCTTTGGAGTTGTTCATCTAAGCTTTGGCAACCTGCACATCTATAAACCCTTACTACACAATGAGGCAAGAAGGTGAGATCCTTTTAGAGGCCTACAAAATACTTTGTAAACTCTAATAAAAGCAAATCACATAAATCTATAGCAATACTACTACAGATTTATCCCTAGCAAAATACTTTGCTTAGGGTTCTTCAAGTAAAACAATGTGAAGCAAGAATAACAAAACCTACAAATCACATAAATCTATAGCAATACTACTACAGATTTATCCCTAGCAAAATATTTTTCTTAGGGTTCTTCAAGTAAAACAATGTGAAGCAAGAATAACAAAACCTACAATGTTACCTCACCAAGAGCAAATATCACACAAAAGTAGCCAATAGAACCAAGAATACACCATGAAAACACCAAAGAACACCAAAAGATTCTCCAAAGCTTCACTTTATTGCTCCAAGAAAGGTTACCAAATGGCACCAAAATTACAAGAGAAAAAAGGGAGAGAATGAGAGAAAGTGGGGAGAGATTTTGGTATAATGGAGTTATTGTGAAAACTTCCTGTCAAAAGGAGGAGAAGGGGCTTCCTTTTAAAGGAGGGAAAGAGGAGAGACCCCTCTTGGATAAGTTACGAATGTCACCAATCCAAGAGAGAGAGAACAAGTCAAGGGGGGCACACTTTTAGGTTTTTCGAGTGAGTTAGGGTTTGAGGGGTGAGATGTGAGGGTGTAAACCCCTTTTGACTTGTCATGGGGGGTTCTTCTAAGTGGATTTTTACTTTTCCAACTTAGGAAATACATTAGAAAACATTTCCCCACTTCTTTTCTTGACTTTAGACACTTTTACAATTTTTGGCTTTTTTACCTTAGCCAATTATTTGTTAACTTTTGACTGACTTGGACTCTTCATGGACAATGACCCAGCAAAACTTGTCCAATTGAGCTGAAACTTGGTCCAAGGGTGTAGGGGGTCATAAGTCATTTGATTTGAATACTCACACCTCTATACAAAATCCACAAGAACCAATTTTTTACATTTTTCATCAAAAATAATTAAAATTTCCAATTTATGGAAAATTTTAATTATTAAAAAATCCTATCAAAACCTAACGGAATTTCGCAAGACTCTAGGAGATGTCTAGCATGGTCATTTACAACATCTTCAGACCTTAGTTACACACTAGGCTCGATCATTAGAATGCCTTTCACCACTTTGGAGGATTATTGAGTGAAAAACTCAAAGTAATTAAAATCGTTGAAAGGCAAGATTAATTACATGAGAAAAAAAGCACTCGATGAAAGGACTTTCCTAATGATAAAGTCCTAGGAAACTAAATAAAACTTGACCCATACTAACATATTACAAAATTATCCCACGCACGGGAGTGGGCATTCCGTAGACACGGAAAGAAGTGTTGGGGGGCAAAATTGCCCTATTGAGCCATAAGTCTTCAAACGTTGACACCTAGTTGAAATAGGTGGTCAACAATAGTTTTAACCAGTTTCCTATTTTTTAGGAGACAGTGTCCAGAGACTAGTATGACATTTCCAAGCATGCAGGATTTATCCTAGCAACATTCTGAGTCTATTAAACCTTTTCTGAGATGTCATGTGACTACTTTCTATTTTTAGCAGGTGGAGATCAGGGAGTCGGATGGCGATTTTGATTGCATTTATGGATTCCTTACAAAAAAACGAATCCGATGAGTATATTTCCACTTATTTTCGAGGACTTTCTATTTTCGGTAGTGTCTATTTTTAGACATGCTATCTTTGGTAGTGATCTCCTGGTGGTCCTAGACATTATTTGAGGTTTTCCTATATTTTAGGGAAACTCCTATTTTTAGCCATGTCTATTTTTAGACACTATTTTAGCAGGACTAGTCATTAGGTTGGGTGACATGTGACAGTTTCCAAAAATGACATGTGGCAGGTCTTGATGAGTTGGCGTTGAGTTCGCATGTGATGGGGCCCACAAAGTGACATATGAGCCATTAGAGGGGGCACCTACCTTTTTTCTCTCACCTAGGAGGCACCTACCTTTTTCTCTCCACCATTCTCTCCCTCACCTAATTCACCTAACATTTCTCACTTCACTCCATTCTTCCCTATTCCCGAGGGGGCGCACCACTCTCCCACCTACCTTCCCTCACCTAACTCATGAGGCGGACACCTTAATTTTCTCAATCATCTCCCCTTTTATCTCTCCCTAAATTTATTCCCTCATTCCTCTCCACCTTTCCCTCACTCAAGGGAGCGCACTACCTCACCTACCTCACCTACCTCACCCACTCCCTAGATTCTCTCCCCCTCACACTCCACTCTCTCCTAAACTCAAGGGGAGCGCCCCACCTTCCTTCACCTAACCCAAGGCGCCCTCCTCATTTGTGCTCTATATAGTATATATACACTTGCTTCTCATGGTAAAAAAGTTGGACATTCTACTTCAGCAGCTCTATACTTCAGAATTCTCTCTTCTCTCTCTTTCTAGCTTCCAATTTGGTATGCAAAGATCACTACTACACCATCTTTGTACTTGTTTCCTTGGCGCAAACAGCCTCTTTACATTTGCAGAAATAAAAGCTTGATGTGCTTGTACTGGGCCTTCTTGTTTTGTGCGTGTTTTAGCTTGTGAACTGAGTCATTTTCAGAAGTTTCCATCGTATCATTTGGGCATAAATCTGTTGTTTTTCTGCACAATTTTTCTTGCTGATTTTGAGTTAAAGGTTGTAGAAGTCTCACCAAAATGTTTTAAAATCAATTTTCTGAATTCTGGGCTGCCTAAAAGTAGCTATAGATCTCTTTATTTGCTGCTGTTATATTTCTTTGGTGCAGATTTTACAGGTAGTAGACAGCAAAAAGGAGACCAAAGGAAACCCCACTAAGGTTGGCTTGTACCAACCCAAAAGGAGAGGAGTCTGTCAGTGACACATTAGGGGCAGATTTCCTAAAATTAACCCATTTTCTGTGCAGATTTTCATTCCATTTCAGATCTGATCTAAGGTGCAGAGAATTTGTTAACAGACCCCAAACTCCACCTAGACTATGGGTGAGGGAACCATCTGTTTGCATCAAATGATACGTCGAAGAAGAAGGGCTTGGACTCTGTCCTTCCTGACCTCGTCAGTATAAAGCAAACTCATCTCCCAATACATTACATTAAAATGCAATGGATTTTGGACAGTTGATAGATTTATTGGTTGTCTGTTGTGAAATTTGATTAGAAAAGCAAGCAAAACAAATGTTTGTTTTTCTGTTGCTTATAGATAGATGACCATGCCTGACTCACCAAGTCAATCTGACTTGTGCTTGACTTGCACATCCAAGTCATCAAACTTACATGTACGACTTGGGGTTGAGTCAAGATCAAAAGTATACTACCTCGACTCGGTATCCTCACACAGTTGGTTTGCATTCTTGTTTGAATTTAACAACAGTGAAGTTTGAGAAAAGAAAATCATCAATGCTAAAATTATGATAAAATTCTCCATTGAGTTTGACAAAGAGAATTAAGCAAATATAGCTATAACTTCTGAAAACATCTTCAAAGAACATATATTATTAAAAAACGTTGTCAAGATAGACACACATGCACACATAGATTATGTGTGTGTGTCTATATCTATGTCTATGTTTTTAAATTTTTCAAAGTTAAACAAACAAAAAGAAACAAATCTTAATGTTTTTTTGTACATGGTCATTCAATTTGCTAATGCTTGATTTTTCCCCAGAAACAATCACCAAACGCAATGACTAAGTTTGAAATAATGCAAAATTTATAATAAAAACTACAAAATAGCATGCATTACATAAGGTAGAAAACATGAGATTATGATGAAGACAACTCAAATTGACTCAAACGATTAGGTATGCAAGCTAAAATCCAATGGTATGGATAAAATAAATAACTCAAATCTTGAATTCTTGATTTATTGATTCATCTAATCATGTTATTATGATTATAAATCCCATGATAATATATTTTTGGAGTACCGAAAAAAATATAGCACAACCCCATATGATTATACCTAATGAAAGGGAATACATTAATTAATCTTCAAAATTTAATTGAAAAATAAAACATGTCAGATGTTGTCCCTCAAAGATGGCCAAATGGTTAAGAAGCATTATGTCAAGTTTTGAGCTATTATTAGGTTTCTTTTCAATTGACTAGATAATAATAGCATAGGTAGGATCACTGAGAGAAACACAATCACAAGATACACAACATTTATCCTAGGAAACCCTCATGGGAGAGAAAACCCAGCAAAAACTTCCTTAATATAGATAGCCATTACAATGCCAAGACAATAAACCAAAACACTAGAGAATATCCAACACTGAGCAATGCGCCTCTCTCTTCCCTCTTCTCCCAACTGCAGCTACCAAACTTGTGCACTAGATGATCGAATGAGTGAGTGAGATAATGAGGTGTTGGCTTCCTTTATTTATACTGGCCGGCAGGTGCTGGAAAGGTGTCTCTTCACTGGGCAGGGCCGACTTGTCTTCNNGGTGTCTCTTCACTGGGCAGGGCCGACTTGTCTTCTTAGTGGTTAAAACCACTTTAATTAGGCATGGGAACCGACTTCTTAATTTGCATAATACAATTAGGGTTTGACTAATCCACAAAAGGGGATTTGCTCAATTACAATGCCCAACATGATCAATCCACAAAAGGGGATTAATCTAATGAATAATGACTCAATAATAAATAGAATACTCTTGCCCGCAGGGGTGTAGACCGATT
>CBVK0101092094.1:0-10190 GCA_900067695.1 Picea abies
TCATCAGGAGAGAGAGAGAGAGGGCAGCAAAATCAACAGCATCTGGAACATTGACTGGCATATCTATAAATCATCGGAATTTTTTCTCATTATCATCATCATTCACAGCATGGAGCTGGAGTAGCATCATCATCCTCATCAGCATGAGGCTAAAGTAACATCATCATCATCTTTGACATGAGGCTAAAGTAACATCATCATCTTCTTTAGAATGAGGCTAAAGTAATATCATTAACATCTTTAGCATGAGGCTAAATTAACATCATCATCTTCAGCATGAAAGCTGAAATAACATCATCATCATCATCGGCAGTAGCAAGAAGGTTGAAATAACATCATCATCATCATCTTCAGCAAGAAGTTGAAGTGGCATCATCATCATCTACATCAACATGGATTAGTATAACACTAATACATCATCATCATCAATAACAACACAAGGTTGATACAACATCAACAACAGCAGTATCACAGCACGAAGGTTGGAGCATCATTAACATCAACACTAGGCTAGAAATCTTCAGCACAAAGCTTGCATCTCAACAACATCAGCACGAAGCTGGCATCTCAACAACATCAGCACGAAGCTGGAAATCTTCAGCACGAGATTGGCATCACAACAACATCAGCACGAAGCTGGAAATCTTCAGCACAAGGCTGGCATCAACAACAACAGCACGAAGCTGGAAAACTTCAGCACGAGGTTGGCATCAACAACATCAGCACGAAGCTGGAAATCTTCGGCATGAGGCTGGCATCAACAACATCTTGTGGTACTCTGACAGATCCAAAGGATTTGCCCAAGAATCAAAAGATTCCCTAGGATATAAAATCCTAACGAAGCTACCACTACTGACCAAAGCTAGCATATACATGCACAAGTACTTTGACTGCCCATCCTTACGTACCTTCAGGATCTATCCAGGGATGATTAATCCCCTAGGATATAAAATCCTAACTGAGCTACCCGCTATTGGTCAGGATACCATAGGATCATCAGCTCTACTCCCCCTTTTGAGGGAGGTTCTTTCGAACTATACCAAACTTGTCTCGAAAGTATTTAAACTTTACACGAGACAGAGGCTTGGTCTACAACCTGCTCATCTGTGCCAACATATTGGAGCTTTAAAGCTCCCCTCTGCATCATATCATGAATGAAGTAATACTAGATCTTTATATGCTTCAACTCATCATGGAACACATCATCTTTATACAACTTTGGTTATCACATAGGATCACGGTGGCTTCCATCTCCAGATCAAATAGATCTGTCAACAACATCCGAAGCCATATGGCTTCACAACTAGCGGAACATGCAGCAATGTATTCCGCTTTTGTCGTGTTGGGAGCAATATTGGATTGCTTCCTACTCTGCCATGAGAGCATGGCTGACCCCAGACTAAAACAACATCCCGAAGTGCTCTTTCTATCAGAGACGCTTCCAGCTCAATCTGTGTAATGTTCCCACGCCAATATGCCAGGAACATCACGGTTTTGGGTGTCTTTACTTGCAGGATGGCCTCTTGATTTCGGCCTTAGGGTTTAAGTTGATGATTTAGATGTGTGTTGCAGCAATAAACAAGGAGATACAATCATGGAACATACCTCAACCATATGCAATATGATAGACAAACCAAAACATCTCAAATCTGATTTTATTCATGAATAGAAGAACCTGCTACAATGAAGATGTCGATCTGGAAACTCAACAGATGGGTCCAATAATATAATAGAAGTTGCATACAAAATGCTCCAATAGAAGATAAGCCTCCAAAGGTTGGATACTCGATGAAGATTGAATACAAGTAGATCTGGGCCGTAAGACTGCTAAACCCCCAAGCTGGAAGGTGCCACGCTCTGCTGGAATGCTGAACCTCCTCAATAATTCGGCCCTGCTCCCAAAGATGCCCAATCACTCCAATAAATATGCCAAACAATTGATCGGGTTAAGGAAAGAACAACCCAGGTGCTCAAATCTCCAAGATCCCTCTCAAACCCTATGGATCTGAATCTCCTCTAAGGAATGGTGTGCCCCCTTGGATGCCTGAAACCCTAGGTAATTCGGCCTCCCTCCTAGATGCCTCCAAATGCTCCACAAAACCACTAGAATGTTAGATCGGGGCTTGGTTACCTCCCTAGTGAAGTCCCAAGCGAAATGGTGAAGGTCTGAGCTAGCAAATCACTAAAACCGCTTTCTGAAATTTGCTCCTCTCCTCCAATTCGTCCCATGCATCTAATATATCAAATGACACCTGAAACTCCTCTTGAATGGACTAGATCTGATGTCCAAGACCCTGCAATGAAAACCCAAGTGATAGAATCTCCAAAAGCCCTACCAATCACCTGCAATGAACCTCTCTCAAAGAATAGTGCGCCCCCCTTGCTGGAAACCCCCAATGGTGCGCCCTCCTTCTCTTCCTTTGCCTGTGGCTGGTGTAGAACCCTCCTGCACTGATGTAGATCCAAACTAGAAGGGTGTGGGAGCGTATTGCATCTCCGAGACCAAGCTTGGGGCAAGCTAGGTGGAATCTTTCACCATTAAATCGTCCTCTAGGGTTTGTTAAGTCAAAACCCTCAAAACCCCCAAGGTATGGGCTCTCTAGCTAGAAGCCATATATCAAAATGATAAACATACATGAATGAATGAATAGAGGCCCTTGCCTTTCCTTTATACTTCTTCCTTACCTTGTCCCTCCAAAGTGACTTTCATTTTATTAATATTTAATTAATTAATTAAATCACTTTAATTAATTAATTAACCTTTTTACCTCTGAAAATCTCCTTATCTCTCCTTGTGGCTTCCCTGGCCACTGAAAGTCACTTCTAGCCATCCCATCCTGTAGTGTTTCTCCTCCCAATTCCAATGAGCTATTACACTAAGAGGTTCCTCTAAGTAATGTGCCCAAAATGACCTCTTCAGTGATTTCAATTAACTTAAACCTTTTTACCTCTGAAAAGCACCTTATCTCTCCTTGTGACTTCCCTGGCCACTAAAAGTCACTTCTCAGCATTCCATCCTGTAGTGTTGCTTCTCCCGATTCCAATGAGCTATTACACTAAGAGGTTCCTCCAAGTAATGTGCCCAAAATGACCTCTTCAGTGAATTTAATTGACTTATAGCTCAAAATACTCAAAATGATGAAAATTGTCGAAATGCAACGAAACCAAAGCCAACCTGTGTGGAATGGATCATAATGATGAAATGGGATGAGCGATGCAAGTCGGACCCCAAAATGCCTCTCAATAATCCTTGTACTCGCTATAACATCCATTTGGCTACTCTGGTCATCATAAACCTCTACAATGTGATGATGTCCCAAAGTGGGGACATTACAATCTGAATCAGTATATCTATACAATCTAAAGTCATGATCTCTAGTATAACAAAGACCAAAATCCAACGTACCCTTAAGCTATCTCATCATATGTTTTGCAGCAACAATGTGAACACGTCTGGGTTCTACCAGATACTAACTCAAAAGGTGTTCAAAACAAAACATATATCTCATCTGGTATTCGTCGGATACATCACCGAACCAATAATCTGTCTGTACAGAGTAGCCTCAACCAATTTTGACGAAGTGTCTGCCAGGAGCTTCAACTTCGTTTCCATCGGTGTGTACATAGATTTACATTCCAACATGTTTAAACCTCTTCATTATTTCAACTGCATACTTCCCTTGTTAAGGAAGATCTTCTCTGGGCTCTGCCAAACTTCAAGACCTAAGAGATAAAGCATTAGGTCTTTCATCAAACTCTGTAGCGAGCTTCTTCTGCAATCTAAGATGAGCTTTTCTTCATCTTGTCAAGAATACATCATCTACATATAGTAGTAACATTACTCGCTCATAATTCATGACCTTGAGGTAAAGGTTAGAATCATCTTTACTCTTGGTAAAGCCCAAGCTCTTCAGGAAACTATCAATTCTACCATATCAAGCTCTAGAAGCTTGCTTCAACCTATACAAATCCTTCTTCAACCTGCAGACCTGAGTCTTTCTATATTCAACTTCAAACCAAATTTTCACATTAGATTGTACCAATCTGGTACACTTACTCAGCTGCAACTCAATCTGCACAATCATGTGCTAGCTCTATGTGCTCTCTGCAAAGCATTATTTCTCTCACTGCCTGAGAGTATGTCCTCTCCTCTTTCTACAACTGCTCCTTCTGGAACTGGGACTCTGCACCTGCAGTTGCTCTAAGGCTGAGAATGACTGCTTCATCCTCACTATGGCTGCTGAAATCTAAGAGTAACTCCTCTTATTCTATCACGGCAACAGCTTCAAGTGAAACTGAGAGTGGCTCAATAATTGATACCAAAGGTAGCTCTTCTTCTTTCATGGAGGTAACGCTATCTTTTATTGTAGTCATGTCTCCATGACCCAACTAATGTAATGCACCAACTGCCACTCAATTTTAAATATGGGGCTCCCCCTGCATCTCATACTATATATGAATCATGGTTGTTCTGGTTGTCTTCATAAATACTGGAACTATTTCTTCAATTATTGGATTAAGTGTCTCATCATAGTCTTCTCCCTCTTGCTGGGAGAATCCTCTGGACACACATCGGGTTTTGTACATCTGCAACATGCTTGATCTGTTTAAATCAATCTTGGAAGTCAATATTGACTTCTCTTCTAGTCTCACGGAAGAATCCATATCCTAGTCTTTCTGATTGGCTTCCTTCTCTATCACTGAAATAAGGGAATCTTACCAGGAGATTTCATATCTCCTAGAAGTTTATGAAGCTACGATCTAGTCTTCTCATGGCATCTGTCTCCTTGTCCTAGAAGTTGTCTCTTCATCTGATCCTTTCTGAGATCAGGCTTACTGTCAATTTCTTATGAGTCTACAAGGACTTCATCATATCTTATAGGGTATACTTAGTGTTGAATACCAAGTCCAAATATGAAAAGTTGAGTCAGACTTCAAGTGAATTTTGCTTCCTGTCAAGGTGGCTTCATTATCTTTTGAACAAGTCTACTGTGAGTTCTTGTTCTAATGTTCAGTCATCTTTGGAGCCTTCTGCTCCTTACAATCAATCTCCATATGTGATACTCTGGATCTCAAAGGATAGCTTCTTCTTCATCTTCTTTGGTACATGAATGTATATGGCCATGTACATAGTCTGCTTCATGTCTCATCTAATCTATTGCCTTCTGCAACCTTCACTATAGCTTCCTCAAGGTTATTATCTGTGACCTAAAACAAGGTCAACAAAACAACAAGCAAGAATAATACTATTTTTTATAATCGTAAATAAAACAATAGCACGAATAATCTTCACAGTAGCTCCTTTAGAGCTATCACTTGTGACCTGTCTGAAACAAAAATCAAAAGTAAGAATACGAAATGAGGTCAACATTGTTGTGAGCAAACATTCCTCCATGGTAACCTGAAACCAACACAAGAAGTTTCTCATAGAGGAGATGTTAGTTGTATCTGGTAAATGATTACATTAAGTATTTATCTCAATATGCTCACATGCTACCAAGAATAATACTTTTCAAAGACTGCTACCTCAACTATAGTGTTTACTTGTAAAGGGGTAGTTATCAACTAGTCATGTGCAACTTTGAATCTTATCAACTTAATTAACCAAACCTGGAACCTAGAGCCTTGTCCTCAAGAATGAGTGTGTTGCTTTTCTTCCAAGTCTCCTTCACTCAAGATGACAAATGCTTTCTTCAACCTGTCTTCTGTACTAAGACAATATGCTATCTTGATAGAAAGATAGGTTAGAGGATAAACTCTATGATCTCAACTTTAATCAATCTAATACTTTGACTTAAATTTTGACCAAAGGTTAGAATGATGGTCATGGCTTCAACATGCAACCTAGATCAAAATAATGTCATAACAAATAGATGCATATCGGAATAATCAAACCTGGGCTGCATTATTCCTCTGAATGTGTTGGATCTTGAGATCATTTTGGATCTATGGCAAGAGATCCCTTCTCCTGCAAATACCCTTAAAAGCTTAACAGTTTAAACATATGTGAATACATACCTCTGATAGTATTTGCAGGTAGTGGCACCATCTGGCAACAACGGTAATAATTACCAACTCTTAAAAATTTCAAGAGTGACTGCAACTGGTATTACAGTTGATACTTCAATTGCAACTGATTCTGAAACTACAACTGCAACTGCAACTTAGGGTTTTATGAGGAAACCCTAATTTTTCAAACTTCAAATTTTGAAATTCGGATCCACGGGCTAGATGCGTTGAGCTGAGGCGAGTAAGCTGGTGCAGTCAGATTTTTGAAAATCCAAATTTTACCCCTTGAAATTGAGCTTGCGGAAATCTAGACTGGTACATCTGGTACTTCTGGTTTTCTGGTACTTCTGGTTTTCTGGTACTAGTCAAAACTAGGGTTTGACTTTCTAGAGGCTTTGTCCACTAAAAAGGTGCGTTCAAGGTGCCAAAGAGTTCCCTAGGCTAGGGCTCACTTTTCTAAATGGTTTTTAGGCTAATATTCCTCTTCAACAAAAAGGCCTAATTTTCTTGTACGGCAACAGTGACGTTTTTCTTTATCCAGTGAAAGATGTTCTTTTCAGCTTAGCTTTGATACCATGTTAAGTTTTGAGCTATTATTAGATTTCTTTTCAATTTACTAGATAACAATAGCATAGGTAGGATCACTGAGAGAAACACAATCACAAGATACACAACATTTATCCTGGGAAACCCTCATGGGGGAGAAAACCCAGCAAAAACTTCCTTAATATAGATAGCCAATACAATGCCAAGACAATAAACCAAAACACTAGAGAATATCTAACACTGAGCAATGTGCCTCTCTTTTCCCTCTTCACCCAACTACAGCTACCAAACTTGCGCACTTGATGATCCAATGAGTGAGTGAGATAATGAGGTGTTGGCTTCCTTTATTTATATTGGCTGGCAGGTGCTGGAAAGGTGTCTCTTCACTGGGCAGGGCCGACTTGTCTTCTTAGTGGTTAAAACCTCTTTAATTAGGCCTGGGGGACGACTTCTAAATTTCATAATACAGTTAGGGTTTGACCAATCCACAAAAGGGGATTTGCTCAATTACAATGCCCGACATGATCAATCCACAAAAGGGGATTGATCTAATGAATAATGACTCGATGATAAATAGAATACTCTTTGCAGTTACAATATTTCAACACATTATTGTCTTAGTTGATAGACAATTCCAATTGGCAAGGAGGTCATCTATTATATCTAACTTGCCTATGGGTTATACTAATGCAAATGCAAATTTAGCAGCCCTTGTAAGTTGCAATTTGGGTAAAAAAAGAAAATTCAATATAGACCAACTCAGTTGCATAAGAATGTAAATAAACAAAGAGATAAGCTAACAAAACAAAATAGGAGGTTGGCTAAAAAAATTCTAAATCAAAATTTGGAATTTAAAAAAATTGAAAATGTCCACTAGACATCATATACTAAATATCTATTGGGGATGTTTTATTGAATGCCTTTTGAAAAATAGCCCCCAAAATAATACTTTTTCTTTCTGTTATGTTGTTATGGTGTGGGACTTACCTCCAACAAAAACCTTGCATACTCTAAAACGTGACAAGCAAAAAGAAAAACATAAAAATTTAAAAGAAAATGTAATGTCCCCATTTTTGGACATTATTACATTACAGAGTGTTATGCCTACCAGAGTAGCCAGATAGGGGTGACAGAGAGTTCAAGAGATATTGAGGGGTTTTATTGGGCCTGACTTGCATCGTTCATCATCAAGATCCATTCCCCACAGTTTGGCTTTGGTTTCGTTGCATTCCGACGATTTCCGTAATTTTGTGTTATTATGGGTCATATCTTAATTAAATTGACTAAGAAGGTCATAATGGGCATATTACTTGGAGAAAATTCTTAGTGTAATAGCTCATCAGAATTGGGAGGAAGAGCATTATAGGACAAGATGATGAGAAGTGACTTTCAGTGGCCAGAGAAGCCATAAGGATGGATAAATCACTTTTTAGAGGTAAAATGGTTAATAAATTAATTAATTAAGTGATTTAATCAAGGACTAATAAAATAAAGTAAAAGTCACTTGGAGGGAAAAGGTCAACAGGCAATTAGGGTTTCGGGAAGCTATAAAGGAAGGGTAAAGCAACCTAATTCATAATTATGTTATGATTTGATGTTGAGAGAGTTTCCAGAGGAGGAGGAGAATCGACCCTCTGTTGTTTTGTGAATTTCTGGAGGAAACGACCATCATTGATCGGTTTCGATGTTGAGAGATACACCCTAGCCTATCAGAGATACCATCCAGGTATTTCATCGTGCTATTCAAGAATATTCGGTTTGCAGTGTTTGCACAGCTCAGCCAATGAGGGCGCAAAGGTTAGAGAGGGTTTTGTGTCGCTGCACAAGGCCAGAGATTATCTTCCAGATTCCTCCCGACCCAGTTGAGGACTAGCCAGGGTGCATCTTTTGAGCCACCAGTTATCAGATTCTGACGGTGGAATCTCTCAGAGCGCAGCAAACAACCAGATAGTGCACAGCTCTTGAGGAGGGGCATTTGGGGTTCCAGAGGGAGTTCAGAATCAGATCCGAGGAAACCCTCCCGACCCAGTTTAGCATTGGTCAAGGCGCACATTTCAAGCCATATAGCAGCAAATTTTGTCAGTGGAATTGTTATCACACAATCTGTACTTGCCCAAAGCCCAAGGCAAGTGGATGCAAGATTGGCATAACAGGGAGTGACCTATCACTGTCAACTTAATAGGAAAACCCTTTCTATTTAGGAGTATATCACAGTACCCCAAGGGAGACGTCCCAAGTGACCTAAGGGTTTGAGAAGGCTAAGGTAAAAGATATATGAAAGTCCCACCCCTCTCACAGGTCACTCAATTCAGAGCTTCTTTGTGTCTTATAGATATGAAGCAAAGGGTAAATAAGGTGTACCTTCCCAAAACAAGACAACAAATGGAAAAGAGTGCAATTTCCAAGTACCAAATGATGTTAGTGCTTCATAAGACCATAAACCTCTAAAAAAAAAGCAAACTAATATAAAACTGCAGCAAGGTAATTATAACAGCAATGAATATTTTGTAACAACCACAACAATTATGCCTCAAGAATGCTTGAAGATGATAAGAAAATATAGCTCTAAGTTGACAAAATGATAGCAACTTGTCAGAAGCAAAATTGGCAATGTCTAATCAGCTTTTAATGTTACTTTTGAGATGAATTTGTTGTTGTTAGATGGGTGTAGCAATATTTTGCAACAACAGCAAGTTAGTCAATGGATTAGTCTAGTCTAAGGTTAGTAGAAGTTAGAAAAAGTTTCAAGGAAGATAATTTGAGAGTTGTTTCATCAATCAATCACTATAGTGAGTGGATTATTGCCTTTTAGGGTGTATGGAGTCAACAATAACAGCAGCAAATCTTAGAGCAAAATAGCAATGATAGTACTTAGTCAAACGAGATGGAATGGATGGAGGAGGTGTTGGTAACCCAAGGCCTATAGCATCCAAGTCTTAAAAGAAAATTGGCTAGAAAGTAAGGAAACTTAGGCCCTAGCGAATTCTTTTTCCTTAGACAATTTGGAAATAATATATGCAATAGGAAATTAGAGTAGGGCTACTAGAGTGCTAGCATTTTATGGCTCTAGTAACTACTTATAAACAAGGTGCATGTTGACCGCCTATTCGGCTAGGGGTCAACTCATGTGCCATGAAGTTTGCATCATCAAGTGCACATTTGTTCCAGACAGTGTTGGTTCTACTTGGGCATTTGATGCCCCAGGACAAATTTTGTAAACGAAATTTCCGCACCCCTGCGTGGATTAATAATGTAATAAGTCGGCATGAGTCATAGTTAGGTCATGTACCTTTGGATGTTTCCATTGGGGGAGTTCCTTTCACCGAGGGTTTTTTATCCTCAGGTTGTTAACCTGGCTCTCGGGCCTGGCTGACTTCCCTTGAGTTTTTCCCTCCACATATGCAATAATTTCCTCCAAAGTGGTGAACGGCGCTCTAGTGGTCTCGTCCTTTGGTAACCTTTGTTTAGGAATGTTGTAAATGACCATGCTAGACAATGTAGAAAGTTTCGGGGAATTTCGTCGAGTCTAGATAGGTTTTTTTTAATTAATTAAATTTTTAATAATTTAATTAATTAATTATTTTTTGAACAAATATTGTAAAAACTCGGTCATGCGGTTTTTGATAGGGGTATTT
>CBVK0101092169.1:609-23053 GCA_900067695.1 Picea abies
TTTCCTATGTCAGTTTCATGTCGATGATGGGGGATACATCAAGGCCCTCCTTCGACGAGTCTTTTCCTGTCGACTTCAACACATCTTCCAGGAATTAGAATTAGAAAAAAATTAGTACCTTGGGACCTGCATGCTTCAATGCCAGGTCTCCTCTCTTCCGACAGTAAGTTTGCATCATTAACTTCTGATCGAATGATTCCACAAATATTTGTTGTCATCTCATTTCTTCACATTCTCTAGAATGTACTAGGGTACCTTGGGAATCATTGACATCATTGGTGATTTCCCCTCGCACTTGTTAATTATTTATATCAATGATCGATAATCAAGTGGTTTCTACCATGTTCGACATCAAATAATCTATTGAGATGACTAGATTCATACCACATCGGGATTGGGACGAAGACCTTGGGTTGAGCATTCACTGTGCTATATGATTTTCCCAGGTTACAAAGGAGATCATTTTATCATGTTGATATATATATATATATATATATATATATATATATATATATATATATTGTCACTTAGGTCCACATTGTATTGGTCTGTGGCTATGTTTTATCATCTTGTAGCTCCATTGTGTATTTTTCATGGCTACGATTAGTTCATGTCATGGAGGTATCGATCCACATTGTATCTTTGGTGGCCATATCCTTAGTCAATATTTTTCATGGATCCGTAGTGTATTGGTCGAAGGCTGTGCTTTGAGTCATCTCATATTCCGAGCATAGGTATGTCTGCCTCGAAAATGGAACATATATTAATATTGTTTGATGGTTGTTTGCAACTTCTTCCAGATTCTCCAACTCCACACCCTTGCATTGAATAATTGTAAAGTGTATCAACCATCAGTTTCTCTTCTGACCTCATACTTTAGTGGGAAATCTGTTACACACAAAAATTACACACTTAAGTACCTCAACCTAAGTGTCACAAGTGTCATGAAAGTGTCACATACATTGACACCATGAAAGAACATTTGTCACAATCCCTAGTCAAGGTGGAGGAGAAATATATTATATGAGGGTCAAAATAGTATGTGCACATGAATTAATTATTAATATTCATAAAAATGAAATTAATTTAGTGTGAGAATCCACCTCACATTTGGTTTCCTATTTTCAAGGAGAGTTTGAGAATCTCATGGATGTGAGAGATATTTCCTCAAAATACCCAAGAGATATTTTCTCCCTCAATATCTTGGAGATACCATTTTAGTGGATTTGATGAGTTATCTTCTCCATGGTGGTTAAGTATCCAAATCCTATATAATGATGGATTTCCATGGAGAAGAGGAGAATGGAGGAAGCTTTTGGATATCAAACTTATGATCTTGGGATAATTGTGCAAGGTTTGGACGAGGAGGACTTGGAGAGGCTGGTGTAGCTTCATCTACAAATTGTAAATATCTCTTTAAACTTCTCATCAATATTATTTTTCCTATTCCCTTCAAGGTTGTGTATTGTTGCATATTATTGTCGATATTGATAGATGGATCTGATTAGTCTAATTTTGTATAGTAGAGTGGGAATTATTTATCTTTTTTTTGTCCATTACATTGTAGGTATCGAGTGGTGCTGAAGAGTTTGGAGATCAAGCTCAGATTGGAGGCAACGAGGACGAACCACGGAATAGGGTGCATCACACTTTCTTCCTTCTCTTTATCTTTATGATTAGGTAATTGAATTCAAAGGGATGTTAGTGTCCATTTGTATGTTTTCTGTCTTGGTATTAGGGGTCTAGAATCCAAGGGGATATTCACCTGTCCGCGGGGGAATTATTCCATAACATCTTTAGATGACATGGGTAAATTTTCCATATATGGAAATCCATATTAAAACTTATAAAACAATTTTTTGAGCTATAGATAAGCTTGGGTGTGCATTTTAATTTGGTCACTTAGTATAGTTGCAACCTTCTAAATTACAAGGCAAAGTTTGTCTCTTCTGCACAACAACCCTTTTTAAACTTGAAATTGAAAACTTAACAACGTGAATAGGTATAATATGATAAACCAAAACCTGAAAAACTTTCACAACTCAAATCTAAGGTATAAATAAAACCTTCGCTTACGTTTTACAAACTGGTTGGGCATTTCTAGGGTTTTACTAGGCATCTCTTGCCTATTATTGTACAATTGATTATTTTATGTCTGAAAATGAAAAAATAAGTATATATGCTTATGCAAAATGACTTAAAAAATCATTTACAATCTGAACCACTCAAATTGAATGAGTTTTGAGACCTAGGTGTGCATTTTAATGTAGTATGGCATGCATTTTGCACCAAAGCAAAATTTACACCACTGCAAAATTTTCCCTCTTTGTCTTAGAAGACATGTTTTGGTCTTGTTGCAAGGCAAGGGTTTTAAGTTTCTAATTGCACAAACAAAGGTATAGAAAGATGTACTAATTTTAAACAACCATGTAACTTGTAATATTTCATGTAATATTAACCTCTTTATTCTATTGCAGAAATTAAAGTTAATATTTATTCCATTTTGTATGTATAATTGGTTGGTTAGAAGTCATTGACCTTGAAGTTCTCATCAATATTACTTGGCCTATTCCCTTCAAGATTGTGTATTGTTACATATGATTGTCGATCTTGATAGATGAATTTGATTATTCCAATCTTGTAGAGTAGAATAGGATTTTTTGTCTTTTTTATGTCCATTGCATTGCAGGTATCAAGTGGTGCTAAAGAGTTTGGAAATCAAGCTCAGATTGGAGGCAGCGAGGACAAACCACGGAATAAGGTGCATCACACTTTCTTCCTTCTCTTTCTCTTTCTGATTAGGTAATTGAATTCATAGGGATGTTAGTTTCCATTTTTATGTTTTTGTCTTGGTATTAGGGGTATATAATCCAAGACGATATTCACCTTTCCACAGGGGAATTTTCCTATAACACTCTCGTTCTTATGAAGTACTTCGGCATGGGCACCAAAATGTAAAACAAGGATCTGCCTAGGATTCCCATGGAAGGAAGGCTCTACCAAATAAAGTATGACACACTTATCAATAAGGAAGGTTACTGTCACAATTCAGTGGGGTTGATCCTAAGGCCAAACGAACTAGGAAAAAGATAATGCAAAAACGCATGTTGGGAAAAATCCAACCTATATGTCTGTTTTGAGGTAAATACCTATCAGAACGGATCAATACAACGAACAAATGTCAAAAAAAATGTCTCCAAGATCCTATATATAAAGCCAATAAAACTCATCTAGACGTTAATAAATCCAAAATAGATAGATACTTCAAAAAATAAGAGGTTCTACTGAATACAAAACTTGGAAACAACAAACATATATTGTACAATATGTACAAGGTACTGCACAGTCATACGAATCATGCATAACACTCATTCAAGTAGAGCCCACTGCTAGGATCTGACCAATAGTCTCTTCAATAATCAACCTGGAAATTCTCCCCAAAGGGAAGAAAATGAAAACCATGATCTAAGTCTTCCCATAGTATAGAAACCCTAGTCATGCCTTCAAGGATAGAATCATCCGAATGCAATTCGATATTCGAGAAATCACATGAATGAGGAGGCTCGACAATCCCAAAGGCAGAACTAAAATGACCATATTCCATATGAAGATGGAGGTTCTGGACATGACTGGTAGAGTTTATCATCGAAGAATCACAATCACAAGGGCTTGAGGATCTACAAATAGTGAGACCAAACTCAAAAGGAAATTGAAGATCACTTGGAACAAGAGGGGGAAGTAAGGGTTCCCATGCCACCATTGGATAAACCAATGGATCAATTGTTGAGACCAAGTCTCGATAAGAAAAACATGACTGAACAAGTTCCTTCTCAGGAGAAATTGAACGTCAAGGATAAGACGACACATAATTTACCTGTGGTAGAGTAGAGTCTAGACGAATACTAGGAACATATAAAGGGGAAGCTTTAACTAACGTCGAATTAGGATGGTGATTATCATATGAAAATTGGTCAATAGTGAAAACTCTTCCATTGTGATGTAAATGCATCACTCGGAAGAGCGTAGACACCACAATGTTCATAGCATATACATAATCACACCTGAGAAGCATATTGAAATCTAACAGGACTTGCACCACTATAACATCAACAAGGGAAATCTTCCCACCTAAAGTGATTCATAACTAAGGAAGAATCCTCAATTATTCACTAGGATGTGTTTCAAAGAAAAAAAATCATGCGAAGAAGACACTAGCTTGGGAGAACCCAAAGCTTGCCAAGCCGAGGAGGATAAAATACTTGTGCAGGCTCCTTCATCTACAATACATTGGTAAATATTTTTTGAATTAAATTCAACCCTTATTTGAAAGGGTGTGGAATAATGAAGATGAGGCTCAACAAGGTCATTACAATTAAAGGAAACCATCCTAAGACTTGTAGCAGGTATGCTTGAAGAGAGTGGAATGCCCCATTGTTCTGAAAGTACTGAAGTGGAAATGTTAAAAACATATTTAGTAGACACATAACCCCCCAAGAGAAGAGTGGGATCATCCAAATATTTCATCGATGTGACCACTTTAGTAGACTCGACACTCTCCAAGAGAAGAGTGGGATTAGCGAAAGATTACATTAGCTTGAACAATTTCTCAAACATTGATTTAATAGGATGCAAGAAAACATGGTCTGAAGTCACATCACCCCCCAAAGGAGGATTTGGATCAATTGAAAATTGCATCAACATGATGAATTCATCAACCAAAGGTTGAACAACCTATGAGGAAACCTTAGAAGACTCAAAATTAGAAGAGATTGCAGACAGGGACCACAATCTTCGTGCCTCTGGAAGGCTAGGGAATAAATGAGTAAGGCAATCTACCTTGAAAAGATTATAAGGGAAATTAGGATTACTTCATATCTGTCTAGTTTTATCAATCGAATCAATTCCCCCAGCATGAATAGTAGTGTTTGGTTTCTTCTCTTCAATATGAATCGAAGAGGTTGTTGACATATCACTTGTATGACTCGCATTGACGAGACTCATGCCCCTACAATGAATTGCGGTTGTTTTTTTCACATCTCCAACATGACTCACATAGGCTATTTATTGGTTAATAACATGACTTGCAAATACTATATACTTATCACTAGTATTACTAGAAGTGACTAGACGTTTTCCCCCAGCATGGCTAGTAGTGCTTGGGTGATTTCCCCCAACTTGAATTGTAGAGTCTTGGTGTTGGTCCTCAACATGACTCGAAGAGGTTGTTGACCTATCTCCAACATGACTAGTAGAGGTTGGTTTTTTTCCCCCAACATGAATTGTAGAGGATGGGTGTTGGTATTCAACATGATTTATAGAGGTTAGTGATTTCTTCTTCCTATTCTTCCTCTCTCTATTTTGTTTATACTTGCAGTTAGTAGTAGATATACTTTCACTAGAGAAGGTAGAAGGAGGAGGAGAAGACTTTGTTGATGAAGGAACATCAACATGATTCCCATGACATATGGTGCTTAGCAAAGAAGCATCAAAATAATTTAGGACATTCAGAATGGTACCCAACCAAACCAATAGTCCCGCATTCAACCCAGGAATGTACAAAGTGAATATCAAAGGGACAACAATGTTTCCAAAGAAAGTAAAAGCACAAGAATCCCCCTGTGAAGGGGTTCGTTGGTTGCATCAGGAACTTTTTCCATGAAAATATTATGCATAGGTTCTCCCCTTGCAGGATCGTTCAAGTATGTAAAAGTGTCACACACTGACTCTAGTGAAATAGTGGTATAACAACAATGCCTATAAAGAGGCAGCTCCATGTTTCTAAAAGGAAGAATGAAAATTCCTCACAACCGATGGAGTGGTTAGTCTACCACCTTAGGTTAGAGACCCAAATAAATGAATGACTAACTCACTATGGAAAACTAGGGAGCACAGAGCACACACTAAAAGTTCCTAAAGGAAAATCAAGCAGACAACTAACAGTGGGAAGGACAACTATGCCAATCAGCACTAGAAAAACTTACAAGTGAAAGTGAAACTTGAACATGGAACCACCCTCCAGGTGCAAGTGAAACTTGAACCTGAAGGATCTGACATCCACCCTAGGTACTGCAATATACCCCTACAGTCACCTGTGCAAGTCCATAAAAATTAACAACTATGTTTTCATCTCGTAGTCAGTCACTAGGTGGGTACAATCGATAGTCAAGATGATTGTAATCAACAAGATAACAAGTCCAAAGCCCTTAAAAATGGTGTGATAAAAGTAATTATTCTAGAAGAAAATTGAGGATATCAAATGAATTCAAGGTCCATGAGGCTCTATAGGAAAACGCAATCAATATTGTTCCCAAGAAAGACCCTTAATATACAATCCCCACTATGTTTGGTCTGACTTTGGAGGGGTTATCTCCTCTACCTTTCCTCACATGACCTTGTTTTTATCCACTTTGTTAGAGGGGGGTCCCGAATAACTATTACGATGTTGGAATTTAGACACTCCCTATCTTAGATTCCAATGTTTTTTTTTATATTTCCTTGAAGAGTTTCCTCTTCACACCTATTTTAAGGCCCTAAAATCCTAGACTAGTTGGTGAACCTTACAAATAGAAAGTCTAGTAGATTTTAAGTCAAGCATTAATTTTTTGGACTTGATTTATGCAAAGGATATGAAAGTGAAACTGATGTTGTTTCAGACTCTTGCAAAAAATGAAACTTATAAGAACACAGGAACAGAAGGATTTTCTTTCTTATTTTTCTTTTGGAATGATTTCAAGATGAGAAGAAAAGACAACACTATGGTAATTTCCTTTTCCTTTTTCAAATAACAATGCAAAGCAAAGCAAATAAATAAAGAGACGTAAAAACTAGTTATTTTTATATTTTATTCCAATCAAATAAGAACTAACAAAAGATGCTAAAATAAGTTGATGAATACACTATTCATGACCCCCCCATTTTTCTTAAAAATCAAGATAAAAATAAGCCAAAAAGTCTAGGAAACATAGAGAAACACGAGGATTCCTTTCTGTTTGTTTTTTTGTTTTGTTTTGTTTTTTCAAAGTAAAGACGGGATAAAAAGAAAAAACAACGCAAGATTGACTCAGACCCTAGACCAACTGCGTAAATGCAAGGACTCAACAGAAGAAAAAGGAGGATCTAAAACTTAAAAGTTAACTCTAAAACTCTAGGGAAAGAAAAAGAAAACCAAGAAAGAAGTTGAAACTGAATCTTTAACCCAAGATAAAACCAATAACGAAGACTCTATAAGGTCCAAGAAATCCCTGGGAAGCCTAAAATTCTTTTGGGAAAGAGAAATACCTCTCGTTTTAAAAACACTTTCAAGACACAGAGACACAAGCTATTGCATCAGCAACTTGTGTATGTATGTGGGTTGTTTATTATGCATACTGTGTATGTATGCAGGCTGAGCCAAATCATAGTGCATACACCTCTAGGATTTTTCAAAAAAGAAAAATACTAGGTAGACTGACTACACAGGGAAAACTTGTAGGCACCTTACAAGTGACCACAGACCCTTAAAAGACTCAATGATCTTGAAAAAAACTCAAAAGGAAATAAAGAAGCCAATTAAAACCCAAAACCTCCCTCTAAAACCCTAGAGAGACTTCCCAGTGGAGTCTCCAATACTATACCAGGGTCAAAGTATAGGCATAGTTATTATCTCCCTCAAAACACAATCTAATTCCTAAACTACTCCAAACACTCTAAATAGATGAACAAAAAGAGATAGGAAATTAGGTCAGAAGTAGTACCTTTAGCCCAACATTCAATGTAGCTCCCAGGTTGCAAGTCTCCTCCCAAAGATGACCTACAAAACACTTAGTAAAACAACAATACAAATATTCTACCTCTACTCATAAATATTAGGGTTAGATATAAACCATTATGGATAAATCTAATGAAAAACATAAAGATATCATTTGGGACAGGAAAAATATTCTTTTATTCAAATGCAAAGATTGAAAATTACAACCTTTGTAGGCTGATGCTCCTTCAAACTTGGTTTGAGCTTCTCTTAATATTGCTCCAAGTGCACTATCCCAATGCTTTCTCTCACAATCAGTTGATCAGTTTAGGGTAATGGAAGGGATTGTATAGGAGAAAAGGTTAGAGAGGGAAAGCTGAGAAAAAAACTCAGAGGGGGTTGCAAATACTTAAGCAAGGATGGAAAAGGGATTGGGGAAGAGTTTCATTATTCTAATGCTTGATCTTGGAATAGGACCCCAATACCTCCTTTTATATGACAAAAGGATAGTTATTATGTTTGGGGACAAGCTACAACAAGTGAATTGGTTGGGAAACCCTCAATAGCCTGTAAAGTCCACCGAATTCCTTGCACATTTCTATTTTTTGCAACTTTTGGAGGTAAACATGGGTTGTTTAGTGTGCATCTAGCGTATGTACATAGGATGTATAACATGAAACAAATGTATGTACCTGGGTAGTAGTGCAGTAGGGAACATACATGATCCAAAAGATGTTTTTCTAAATAGAGTTCCTCAACAATGATTTGGCAAATTATGCAAGTAGAAAGGCCAATTCCATGTATGCATAGGTAGAGCATTTTAGGGATATAACAACATGGCTTATTTCTCTAAACTTTAATAATTTATGAAATACATTATAATATTCCCTTGAGTTAAGCCCTCAAGCTTAACTCCCTTTTCCTAGCCTCTCATCCCCCTTCCCTTTCCCTTCCTAGTGGAGCTTAGTCCCCCATAACTCTTTCTTCGTGGTTGGCCTACACAAAACAATGCATTTTTATTAATGGTCTACATAATTACATATACCAAATCAAGCTCACCATCCTTAGCATCTAGGATCTCTGGCCTAATAAACATGTAATCCTTCCAACTTATAAGAATTTGGATCACCATCCTATAAACATAATTAAGCATCATTACAATTCAGAAAGGGCTCGGCCTTGGGGTATTATAGTCCCCTCTCCTTATTTTTGCATTGTCCTCAGTACAACTCATTTACACAACATCAACAAGATTTTCAAAAATATTCAAAAAGATGCGAGTATTCTGCCCACATAGCATATTCATGCTCCCAAGTTGCATCCTCAGGACCGTACTAGGTCCATTGGACCTCTAAAATCCCTATGGATTGATTATAGATATGTTTGATTTTTCAGTCTAGAATGGATACCAGATGCACTTGAAAAGCGATTTCTTTCTTCACCTGAATCACATTCCAATCAATTACATGATTATTACTAGGTATACCTTTATTAAGGAATGATACATGGAATACATTATGTATAGACATAGATGCATGTAATGCAATACTATAAGCTATTGGTCCAATCTTCTCTAGTATTTTAAAGGACCCACAATATATGGCTTCCAACTTGGAACAATGTCCCAACTTCAGGGAGCTTTTGTTGGCCTTCACTTTCAAGAAAACATGATCACCCACTTTAAATTCCCCATGAGTTCTACCCTTTCCAACATAGCTTTTTTTCATGTCTTGGGAAACCTTTAAATTCTATTTAATCTTCAACATTTGCTCTTCCATTGTTTTGAGAAACTTTGTCCCAATCACTTCTCTATCAACTGGGTTGTCCTGGCTTACTGGTGTGTTTCACTTTCTACCATAACGTGACTCAAATGGGCTCATCTTTAGTGATGCTTGGTACCCATGATTGTAGGTAAATTATACCAAATGTATATAATATTACCATTTATATGGTTTGTCCATCACGTACATCCTTAACATATCCTCTATCACTTGGTTCACTATTTATGTTTTCCCATCAGAGTTGGGATGATAAGATGTGTTGAAGTTCATATTTGTTATGAACCCTTTGAATAATCCCTTCCATAACTTTGAGGTAAAATTTGGGTCTCTAACAGACACAATTTTCTTGGGTATGACATGCAAGCATGTGACTTCCCTCATATAAATATAAGCAACATTGGTTTCCTTGTGAGTAACCTTCATAGGAATGAAATGTGCATCTTTAGTAAGCTTGTCTACCACCACCATGATAGCATCATGTTTCTTGCTTGTTTTGGGCAATTTGGTGATGAAATCCATTTTCACCACTTCCCACTTTCACTCAGGAATGGGTAATGGATGCAGCAACCCAGTTGGGTGTCTATGCTCAACCTTGACCCTTTGACACTCCAAACATTTAGCAATGTATTCAACAATGTCCATCTTCATGTATGGCCAATAATAGTGGCTCTTGATTGTTGAAACTATCTTCTGATATGTTGGGTGTCCAACATAAGGTACATTATGCATCTCTTTTACAATTGTACTCCTCAATTAATGGGAATTGGATACATCAATTATGTTCCTGTACAAGAGAATTCCATCAATTCCAAATTCATAATCTTCAATTTTCTGCTGCATTTTTCCTTGGTGCAATTTTGTTACCAATTCCATGTACTGCAAATCTACTTTTGTAGCCTTAGAAATTCCACCTTTAAGATTAGTTTGATACATGCTAATGGATGTAGCATGAAGTTCATGCACTCTTCTATTGAGTGCATCATCCACTTTGTTTTCTTTTACTTTGATGTGCTTAATATGAAATTCATACTCATGGATGAATTCCAACCATCTTCTCTACCTAGAATTTAAATTTGGATAATCAAACAAATATTTCAAAACCTTATGGTATGTCCTCAGTTCAAACCTCTTTCCCATGAGGTATTGTGTCCACTTATTCAAGGCATGGATTATGTTTTCCAAATCTAAATCATGAGTGGCATATAGCCTTTCATGCTCTTTCAATTTCCTGTATTCAAAACATATCACAAACCCATTCTGACTAAGGACTCCATTGAGTCCTTCTTTGCATGCATTTGTGTAAACCAAGAAATGTTCATTTGGATCAATAATCCTTAGAATTGGAGCACTAGTTAACAATTGCTTCAATTGTTGGAACCTATTTTCACATTATGTTGTCCATTGAAACTTCACCCCCTTCTTTTGCAAGGAAGTGATTAGGTGAGCAATACTCAAAAACCATGCAATGAATCTTCTATAGTAGCCATCTAAACCCATGAAGGATCTAACTTTTGTCACACACTTAGGTGTTTTCCACCCTTTAATGGCCTCAATATTTTCAGGGTCCACTATTATCCCTACTTCGAATATGATATGCCCCAAATAGTGAATTTGGTTTTGATAAAATGGGCACTTTCTCAATTTGGCATATAATTGGTTCTCTCTTAACACTTGTAACAACATCCTCAAATGATGCTCATGTCCTTCTTTTGACTTGGAATATACAAGAATGTCATCCAAAAATACAATGACAAACTTGTCTAAATATTCCCTGAAATCACCATTCATTAAGCACATGAAAACAACGCTTGCATTTGATAACCCGAATGGCACCACTATGAATTTTTAATGACCATACCATGTCCTAAAGGCGGTCTTACTGATGTATTCATATTTGATCCTTACTTGATGATATCCTGACCTAAGATCAATCTTTGAGAATATCCTTGCACCCTTTAACTAATCAAAGAGATCATCTATCCTTGGAAAAGGATACTTTTTCTTTATAATTACCTTGTTCAATTGTCTGAAGTCGATGTGAAATCTCAATGCCCCATATTTTTTCTTTAAAAACAAGATTGGGCACCCAAAGGTGACACACTTGGGCATATATACCCATTCTTAAGAATCTCTTCAAGCTACATTTGCAACTCCTTCAGCTCCCATGTACACATTCTGTAGGGAGTCTTTGATACTGGAGTTTCTCCAGGCATCAAATTTATAGAGAAATCAATATCTCTCTTTGGGGGTAGTCCTGGTATCTCCTTGAATGCATCCTCAAAATTTTCCAGGACCATAGATGATTTTAGGGGTGAAATTTCGCTCATGGGCGAAATTAAGGGGCCTCCAATTTTTTATTGGGCAAATGTTTTGTATTAGAGTGATTTTTTTAAACTTATATCATTAGCCCATAATTTATTCTAGGGGAAAAATCATGTACAGGGTTAGCCCATGTTTTTAGAAGGGATAGAGGAAAAAAAAATATATTTAGCCCCTGAAATTTGGAGGGACAAGCTTCCATTAGCCAAATTTCTAGAAGTACGGGAATTTTTGATAGCTTCTTTGCCCTGCCATTTGGTAAAATCAGGGTTTATGGTTTAATTTCGCCCTGATTTTGTGGTATGGACAGTGGGCACTAGGTAGCTACAACCTAAAATCTTCCCTTTGCTCAATTTCCAAAGAACATGGATATTTTTGGCCCTCCCACATGGTATAAATTATATGGGATCTGGAATGCATGCCCCAGTTTACATCTTCATGCTTATTTGAATTTCCCCTTTGGGCCTTGATGGAATGAAGGTTTACAGATTATGGTTTTACTCTTCAACCTTCTTTTTCTACCTCTTATTTCACCTTTGGGCCTTGAGGTTTACAATTTTAATATTTTACTTGACATTCTTCTGCTGGGTAATGGGTTACTCCCATGTTTGGCCGAGGCACCACTAACAAAGGAGGACCCCACCTTTTTTATCCTTCCAACAGAAGAGGATGACCCCACTCGCAGAGGAGGACCCCGCTCGTAGCTCGATGCTGAGGCTCGACCGAACTGACAAACTAGCATATCTGTATTTTGATTCTCTATGTTTCCATCAAACAAGTGGTGTAGCTGCGGATTCAGAGAGGTGCTTACTGATTTTCTATTTGCTGAACATATAAGTTAGTGAATGTATTTTTACATCCATTTAATGTAATTTTCATCAAAACTGTAATATAAGAGATAACACAATTCAAATAGCATTTAAATTGTTTAATGGCATGAAGGTTTCATCATAGTTGATTTTTTGTTTCTTTGCTTAGCCCTTGGAAACCAATATTTCTTCATGATTATCCAGTGATCCATTGACTTGTATTTTATTTTTTATATCCATTTTCATCCTCCTATTGGTACTACACATCATACCTTTTTCTCTAGGAACCCGTTTGAAAATACTTGGAGGGCCTTGTGCTTTTATATTAATCATTTTAGTTCTTGGTAACATCCCTTTGATTCTCTTGTTTAGAGCAACTAAGATGAGTCAACTTTATGTCCCAATGAGACTATTCGGCTCCACCTTGATTCATGTTACAAATTATTAGTACCTATGTGAGTCGTACTCATCCTATGTTGCCCAATATTAACCTCTAGTTGTCCTAGTGGTTTATTGATATGTCATTGAAAATATGTGTTCCCAATAATTGACCATTCCTAGTGGAATGCTTTCAATCACTACTAGGTGATTCTTGCATTTATTGTATGAACAAGGAAAGTCTCAAGTACACTTCTCATTTCCTTCCCCATTACCTTTTGTTTTCATTCTATGTTAGACACACCTCAATTTCTACCTCATGTTGAATTCAATGACTCATCATTACCTTGCTTCTCATGGGCCTTCCCCTATTGACTTCAAAACCTATATTCTATGGGTTTTTCTTAGAGAAATATCTACCTTGGCCTCATCTTCATCATTGGTGGGTGCCTTAGAATAAGCAAGGATAGACATTAGTGCTCCTTGACATGGTTGTTTCATACATGCTTCACTTCAACTCATTATTACACTTTTGAGAAACATACACTTGATAGTTCATTGATCCAATTGATTCTACCAATTTCTCAAACATTTTTGAGATGCATCATACCTCAAAAGGAAATTTCCCTTCAAGTAGTCCCCCACATGTTATGGAATCACCATTTTCTTTAAAATATATAGCTCCATTTGTTGTAATTCAAATAATAGGTCTTGGAGTTTACGAACACCATTGTCAGCTTTTTGGTCAATTCTGGACATCAATAAAATTTGTTTACAATAGTTTACAGTTTAGATTTTGGTCAATTCTGGACATCAATAACTAAAAGTTCCCTTGTTTACAACAATTTACATACTACCCATTGACAAATTCTACACCAAATATCAAGGAGTATTTCCAAATATTCGATCTTGAATACCCTTGTTAGAAAAAGGCATTAAGCACTCAACAACATGATTGAGACACCTGTAGTAGAAACTATGTCCATATTCAATTAGTGATCCTCATTATGATGTGGACACATAAAATTGTAGAGAAACAGAGCAAGACGAGTTGGTGGATGAGCAACATTTTGAAGGGACAATGTGGAAAAAGGCCAATTTCATTTCTAGTTCCATGAAGAAGGTGAGCATTGCATTTTAAATATAGCCACACATGGGTTACTTGAATCACTGTCACAAGCTTGTGGTTCCTTGCAACTTAATTTTTTATAAAAAAATTCTTTAGGTTTGAGTAGGTTACTAACCTTCCTCGTGTGGGGATGGTAGGTATCTTAGAGCCTTCATGAAGTCTGCAGAACTAGATTTTTCTTTCTTCATCCAGCTTGCATCCCAAATATACCATTCCTTTGAACTCAATTACAACACCACCAAAATCTATATGCTTTGTTTTGGTTTAATTTTTTTGTCTCATGGATGGCTGACAGAGGCGCATACTCAAGGTATTTTATGCTCCAACTCTTGCTGAGAGATGGCTATGGATATGTTTCATTTTCTAACATGAGTTGGGAAACACAACGTTCTCATTTCTTGTATTTCTCCATTAAAAAATTATTGCAACAATATGTTTCTCAAAGCTTTGTTGCAGATATAAAGAGGAAATTTTTGGACAAATTCAAGATTTCATGCTAGAGTGAAGGTTATCTACTTATGTAACCTTCAAAAACATTTCATAACCTTAAGGAAATAAGGACTGTAGGGTTTCAGATCTACACACTGTGATTTTGAACCAAAATGGATTCCTAGGAGTGTCCCAATTGACCCCATAGCCCAATGAACCCAAATAAGGAACTGGAACTCACTTCTATAGCCATCCCATTTTTCCTTTTAACTAAACTTTTGCAAGGAACATATCTGAAGATTTTAATGAATATTTGACTCAGATATGTTTTGGATAGGGATGCCCTCCACTCACAATTCCAAACCTCTAGAAAGGGAGAAGTCACTCATAGCGCACAAAAGTATGATGGATGAGACAGTGATCAAACTTGAGAACAATAGACTTGCATCAATGTTATCGATTAACTGCTAGAAACCCTGAAAATGCTAAAATTATATACGAGGTGTGATAAAAATGCATAACTCTAGTTGTTCTAAGTCTGAAATGGGTAATATCCTGTAGGATAACCAGAAAGTTTGAAGGGGAGAACTCAAATCATCTTGCAAACATTCTTAGAATTTTTCCCACTATCATCTCTGCATGTGTATTGGCTTAGAGTACCGAGGTTAGGGTGGTCTATCAATTAATTTCTATGATACTTGCCTAGACTGATTCTTGTTCATCCTGCTATGCATAATCATGTTCAACCAAACTTGAAAAGGAGACCCCTATGACAGTCTTGTCATGCCACAAAAATTCCCCAGCCAGTGCACATATCCTCTAGCATGGTAAGAGTCTAAGAGGATGAATATACAACACCTAAAACTAATTCATTTTGAATCCATAATTTAAGAGGGTGGGCTTATACAAGCTTGCATGATGACTGTTTGATTAAATGCATAAATGAAAAAATTCATTTTTTGCATAATAGCTTTTATAGGAGGTGATTTATCAGCCTTGTTTGTGCATGATGAAGATGATTTATCAGCCTCCTTATTTTCTGTTTATTTATTCCTTACAAGTGCTTGGAAATACTGCTGCAACACTCCTTATATTGAGCCTGTACAACCTTGATACTTGTACCCCTGTTCATGGAAAAATATGCATTGAATAATATTTCAAATAGAGGGCTATAATAAGGCTTGAAGTTGATATACTTTGAGACACAAAAAAATACCCTCTAGGTTGAATTTGTAAATATTAGCAAGTTTGGGAAGTCTGAGTTAGCCAAAGATCATAAATCACAAACATTATTTGGTACCATTGCCGGCAAAGAGAATACTGCCAAAGAAGCTAGCATAAAGAATGTGTAATGGAAGCAAGTACAGGATTTTTAAATTCATCTTAAGAAACTAATATTTCCCATAATATTGAGCTCAGTATGGCAGAAAGACAAGAACTTCGAATAAAGAAGGAAAAACTTATGGCCATGCTTTATGAGGTGCACACTTTTTCCTACAACCAAGAGATGGATTTTCATGTTAAGATAAAATTATCTATAGAATATAAACTTGCAAATTCTTTATTCTACCAATGGAAAGGTGAAACGCACTCAAAAGATAGTTATGAGTTTGCATCCATTAGCCTTCAATTTTAATAGGAAGAAAGACATTATGCAAAATCCTTTCAACTAGCCACTTTGATATCTAGACTCGGTTACGTGGTAATGGAAAATTATGTTATAGTATGAAATGCATTAATGGTAGATTATGTTTTATTCCTTTCATACTAAAGAGGTTATCAGTGTAGAAGAAATTTTTGTGTGTTTGTTTTTCTTGGGAAGCTATGCTACTATTGTAATCTCATATTACTCCAAAAATTTAAATCCCCACAGGGAATGGCATGCATATCATTTGGTACATAGACGGCCTAACCTTTTCAATGGACTCAATTATGTAGAATAGGTTTTTATGAAAAACAATTTTTTGCTTGTTGATCTAGGTTTTAGTCTCTTAATGACCGACATTTAAGTATCTAGGCTTTGATTGGTGAATCGCATTCATGATTTATGATATTCAGTGCCAAACTTCTAGTAATGCAGATCACTTACAAATGGGCATGTACACTGAGAAGCGATTCTTAGTACAATTGATTGACACATGATCATGTTCAGGCACTTTTTATTTACTCTATTGGAATTAAAGTTGTTCCATCATGAATTTATGTACTCTGAATCATGAAACCCATATTTTAGTTTCCTTGGTTCCTGTGGATTTTTGTCCTTTTATGATTCCCTTCTTTGAATGCATGATAAAATACCATACTTCTAGGTATTTTTGAATAATTTTATTCTTTTGATTATATGAGCCAAGAATTTGTTGCTAGAACAATTCTTTAGGAGTTTTATTGTATGCCAGGATGCTCTTTTTGATTCTATATATTTCTACACACCTTTTAATGGAGGTATCAGTAAATATCATATATTTTCACCTACATTTTTGGATGTCACCAAGGCTAGCTAGACAAGCCTTTTTCTCTTCCAGAATTCTTGTTTCAAACTGTGATTTAACAAGTACAACATGTTGAAATCATGGCATTTTCATGATTCCAATGCAAAGCTTTGCAATAGTTCTAATCTATTACCTATCAATTCAAGATTCCAAAAGAAAAGTCTCCATTGTCAATAATAATTGCTGAGAGAAAAGTAAGACCAAGGAAACAAAATAATTTACAATAAAAGTTTGGCAAGCCTCTCAACCATTAGGTTTCCCTCCCTATTGATGATCATTTCAAACTCAGCATGAGGCAAGAACCATGATTTGATAGGTAGAGCAGGTTAAAATCATAAAAGGTGGGTGCAAGAACCCTGTAAGGTGGGTGCCTCTGAGATCAAGTAATGCCCTTGCCTAAATTTGCTAATGTTAGATGCCATCTTTTTTTCTCTCGTCAACTGAATTGGCAAGATGATATTACATGCTACTGTGATGAAATGAAAATATTTTTTCAAAGACTCGGTCAATTTACAAACAAAGAATCAAGAGAACCATCCAAATATTGAAAAACAATGCTAAGTACCCAACCTTTCTCGCACAAAGAATGGAACAATACTTTGTCTAGTAAGCATATCTCATCTTTCCATTATTACCATTTCAAAAGTTATTGTATAAATGGTATTTCAATATAGAATCTCAACATATGGTAAATTATAGTTCTTCGGTTGAGATTATTTCTTCAAGAATATGCCATCATTTTTGTTTTATTTTCCACCATTTCCTCTTATTCTTAAAATTCATCTCTACACAAAGCAAGCAAGAAAAGAAGTAAAAAGGGTAAGTATATTTCACATAAGATTAGAGCCTTCTCTTAGCTAGTGATAAGGGGTGCTCCTAAGCACCTTGACTAACCTCATGGATTATCATACTAATACCAATAAATACGTTTAATCAATAAGCACCAATACACTGTGACAAAAGGAGCCTCAGCCAAACTAGTATCAAGATATCAGATCAACTAGTAACACAAACAAGTTTTGGACAAACTATAAAAACTAGTTTGGCTGTGGCGGAGATACCAAAATATATAAAAACCATAAACTGCGATGAACTTCACAGGAATTGAGTGTTGTCATCATTTACTAACCATATCTGTCCCAACCTTACCAATTACAATTGGCAAATTAAAATGGCATAGGTAATGTTCAAATCCCAATGCCTTCCGGACAAGATAACTCAAAAGGTTTCTTTGATTTTTATTTAGTCATCTATGAAGCACTGATTATCTTCATGGTTTGAATCCAGGTTCCTTTACAACAGTCACAGGGTAGTTTGCACTGTTTATAACATAATTACTTACACTTCCAAGGAAAACCTTGCAATACAAAATTGAACCATCAGAAATCAAATATTAACTCAAGTGTACCTAAGTACGGTAGCCAAACTTGTTGGAATAGTAGGGTGCTTGAGATCAGCCACAACGAAACCCCCTACAAAGATTTTTCCCTATTGGAACTTAGTGCACTAACATTCAGTGCCTACTATATATTCAATAGGGTACTGCACTGATGTGCTATCCAACAGTTAATTACAAATGCAATGCCTACTATATTTCAGTAGGGTACTGCACTAGTGTGTTATCCAACAGTTAATTGAAAAGGCTAATTGTGAAGAATCTATAGATAGTACATACCTTTTTAGTTGCCCAAGGCCTCTGTTTCCCATTACCAGACTGTCAAGCTTAAGGTCCTCAACCACATCGCATAACTTCTCCCTCACATCACCCCAATAAACCTTGGCTATACAGATATGTTCACCCCAACAATGTCTTCAAAATATGTAATGAACAAAGGCTTTGTCCCTTCATGGAGTCACCAGGTGAAGAAAGGTCTTCAATACAACAGTCTCACAAATGTATCATGAAGCATAGTTTTCAGATTTCTAGGTGAATGGGATTTATCCCTATAAGCGATGCCAAAATGTTGCCTCCCAAATTGTACTTAATGATAAAATCACTAATCCAAAATATACAACTCAAATAAAGAAGGAAAAACTTATGGCCATGCTTGATGAGGTGCACACTTTTTCCTACAACCACGAGATGGATTTTCATGTTAAGATAAAATTATCTATAGAATATAAACTTGCAAACTTTTTATGCTGCCAATGGAAAGGTGAAATGCAATCAAAAGATAGTTATGAGTTTGCATCAATTAGCCTTCATTTTTAATAGGAAGAAATACATTATGCAGAATCCTTTCAACTAATCACTTTGATATCTAGACTCGATTATGTGGTAATGGACAATTCCATTAAAGTGTGAAATGCATTAATGGTAGATTATGTTTTATTCCTTTCATACTAAAGAGGTTATCAGTGTAGAAGCAATTTTTGTGTGTTTTGTTTTTCCTAGGAAGCTATGCTACTATTGTAATCTCATATTAATCCAAAAATTTAAATCCCCATAGGGAATGGCATGCATATCATTTGGTACATAGATGACCTAACCTTTTCAATGGACTCAATTATGTAGAATAGGTTTTTATGAAAAACAATTTCGTGCTTGTTGATCCATGTTTTATTCTCTTAATGACTGACACTTAAGTATCTAGGCTTTGATCGATGAATATCATTCATGATTTATGATATTCAGTTCCAAACTCCTGGTAATGCAGATCACTTATAATAGGGCATGTACACTGAGAAGCGATTCTTAGTGCAATTGATTGACACATGTTCATGTTCAGGTGCTTTATATTTACTCGGTTTGCATTAAAGTTGTTCCATCATGAATTGATGTACTCTAAATCATGAAACCCATATTCTAGTTGCCTTGGTTGCTATGGATTTTTGTCCTTTTATGATTCCCTTCTTCGAATGTATGATAAAATACCATACTTCTAGGTTTTTCGGAATAATTTTATTCTTTTGATTATATGAGCCAATAATTTCTTGCTAGAACAATTCTTTAGGAGTTTTACTATATGCCAGGATGCTCTTTTTGATTCTATATATTTCTACACACCTTTTGATGGAGGTATTTGTAGCTATCATATCTTTTCACCTACATTTTTTGGATGTCACCAAGGCTAGCTAGACAAGCCTTTTTCTCTTGCAGACTTCTTGTTTCAAACTGTGATTTAACAAGTACAGCTGGTTGAATTCATGGCATTTTCATGATTCCAATGCTAAGCTTTCTCATAGTTCTAATCTATTACCTATCAATTCAAGATTCCAAAATAAAAGTCTCCATTGTTGATATCATATCAACTAGTAACACAAACAAGTTTTGGCCAAACTATAAAAACTAGTTTGGCTGAGGCGGAGATACCAAAATATATAAAAACTATAAATTGCGATGAACTTCATAGGAACTAAGTGATGTCATCATTTACTGACCATATTTGTCACAACCTTACCAATTACAAATGGCAAATCAAAATGGAATAGGTAATGTTCAAATACCAGTGCCTTCTAGACAGGATAACTCAAAAGGTTTCTTTGATTTTTATTTAGTCATATATGAAGCATTGATTATCTTCATGGTTTGAATCCAGGTTCCTTTACAACAATCATAGGGCAGTTTGCATTGCTTATAACATAATTACTTACACTTCCAAGGAAAAACTTGCAATACAAAATTGAACCATCATAAATCAAACATTAACTCAAGTGTACTTACAATAGCCAAAGTTGTTGGAATAGTAGGGTGCTTGAGATCAGCCATGGTGAAACCACCTACAGAGATTTTTCCCTATTGGAACTTAGTGCACTAACATGCAGTGCCTACTATATATTCAGTAGGGTACTGCACTGGTGCTCTATCCAACAATTAATTACAAATATAGTGCCTACTATATTTGACTACGGTACTGCATTAGTGTGTTATCCAACAGTTAATTGAAAAGGATAATTGTGAAGAATCTGTAGACAATACATACCTTTTCAGCTTCCTAAGGCCTCTGCTTCCCATTACCAAGATGTCAATCTTAAGGTCCTCAACCGCATCGCATAGCTTCTCCCTCACATCACCCCAATAAACCTTGGCTATCCATATATGTTCACCCCAACAATGTTTTCAAAATGAGCAAAGGCTTTGTTCCTTCATGGAGTCACCATGTGAAGAAAGGTCTTCAATACAACACTCTCACAAATGTATCATGAAGCATAGTTTTCAAATTTCTAGGTGAATAAGATTTATCCCTGGAAATGATGCCAAAATGTTGCCTCCCAAATTGCACTTAATGATAAAATCCCTAATCCACAAGATACAACTCCCTAATCCCTAATCCACAAGATATTAATGTATGTATTTGCACCTCTTTTAGTTATATCCATTAAGCTTTGTGGTATTTCTAGGTCTTGAAGCATATCACAATGTGAGGAGAAATTTGGGAAAAAGTATTAGAGTAGCTTCGTTCAAATTGAATATTTTATACTTGGTAGGAATTTTACTAATTTTATATTATTTCTCTTGCAGGTTTGACTTTTGGCTTCTAGATCAATTTGAAATTTCAATTGTAGAATATTTATTGAGATGTCAAACACCGATCGTGGGAAGAAAAGATCAAGATAAAATGATCTATCATCATACTTTCAAAGACCTCAATCCAAGGATCCACATTCTCTTCATTCTTCTGGGCTCTTTTGAGCAACCTATCATTGAAAGAGATGTCAACTCTTGTGAGAATGCATCTAATATCCAAATAATAGATAAGGAAATATGTTCCTCTAGTGATCAAAGTGAGATAAATGCATTTTCACCATAAATTGGCAGTACAAATGTCGAAAATATTTCATTGGAAAATAACACAACCAATTCACAAAAAAGACAAAAGGGCCAATGGGACATAGGGAGAGGCTTCCAACCAGATTGGGTCTCAAAATTTCCATTTATTGATCTATTACCTCCAAAAAATGAGAAACAGAAACCAAAAGTTATATGGAATATATGTAGTTGGAAAATTGGCACACCAACAACATTTCAGATGAAGTTAGATACAATTGAGAAGCATGTAGGAAAGGTGTATGAAAAGAAAATTGTAGGTGGCGAGGTGATCCAGATTATTTTCGACACGAAATGAGAGCGGAGATATAATAAAGAAATGCACAGAGATATTGTAGATATTCAATAATATAACATAAATGTATCAGAGATGCAACCATAAACATAGATATACAGTAATACACGATTTCTATTAATCAGAGAAATGTACAGAGACTGTAAAAATACAGAGTGAAAGACTCGCTAGAATGGTGGCATCTTATCTCTAAGAAGAGATGTGATGGCTCCTCGCATTCGCAAGAAGATGATTACAATGAGACTCCGAAGGCCCTTTTATAATAAATGGGAATACCAAAAGTCCTAGACATCCAAAAACATAACCCTAGGAGATGAAGCG
>CBVK0101092191.1:0-17401 GCA_900067695.1 Picea abies
ATCCTTCTTCGGACTCAATACAGTTGGTACTGCACATGGACTCAAGCTTTCTCTAACCAATCCTTTGTCTAACAGATCTTGAACCTGCCTTTTCACCTCCTCATTCTCTTGAGGTGTCAACCTGTACACTTCTTTATTCGAAATGATTTCTCTTGGTATCAAATCAATGTGATGGCTGATACTTTTGATAGGTGGTAATGAGCTTGGCAACTCATCCACTACTATGTCAGCAAAATTCTCTAACAGTTCCTGAATTTCCTCAGGAAAATATTCCACATAAGTATTTGTAAGGATAAATTTCGGCTTCCTCATTACAACAGACTGCATCTCTTGTTCCTTCTTAACTTCACTCATGAGTTCCTTCCCACTCATGAGAAGTATGCTTGTGCTAGCTTCATCCTTCACTTTCTTTTCTTCAATTGGTAGTAACATGTGTGTTCTACCATTCTTCTCTAAGGTATAAGTATTTCTTCCCCCATCGTGAAGGACATTCTTGTCATATTGCCATGGTCTTCCCAAGAAAACATGACATACATCCATGGGAATCACATCACATATAATTTCATGTCTATATCCTCCTATCTTAAATTCAACTAGGAATTGTTTTGTAACTGTTACTGGATGACCTTTCTGCAACCATGAGACTTTATACAACATTGGATGTATAGTCATCTCCAACTCTAACTTCTCCACCATCTCTGTGGATACTCAGTTATCAGTGCTCCCACTGTCAATTATTACCTTACAAACTCTATCTTTAGTCTTGCAAGATGTCATGAACAAACTGTTCCTCTGCGTTGGATTTTTAATTTCTGGCTTTGGCTTCAAGAGAACTTTCTTCATCATCAAAGATCTCCCATCTTCTGTGCCTTTGGTGTTTACATCCCTCTTATGCGCTTCTAAAATGTGAGCTTCACCTCCTTCTTTCTTCCTCTCGGGACATTCCCAAGACATGTGTCCTACCTTTCCACATGCATAACACTTTATCTCACCTCCTCTACCTCTTCCTCTTCCTCTAGGGAAATAATTTCTACCACCACTCTGACTTCCTCGGGAACTTCCTCCTCCCTCAGAGTGACTATGTGGCTTCTTTGTCTCACCTTTGGGCTTTTGTGCCTTGTCATGGGAAACTCCCTTTCCTCTGTTTAAGATTCTACCTATGTTCTATTGACTCTGCTTCCTGGCCAACTTTTCTTCTACTTTCAGTGCAATCTAATACGCATCCTCTACTGTATTTACTATCATTATGTTGATATCATTCGAGATCTCATATCTCAGGTTGTTAATGTACCTGACAAACTTTTCCTCATCTCTCTCTTTCTGTCCAACCATGATGTTCATTCTGTAGAACTCTTTTGGGTACTCCTTCACAGTCATCCCTTTCTGTCTCAGGTTTTGCAATCTCCTGAACAAATTTATATGGTAATATTTGGGTATGAATTTAGCCTTTAGTTTGGCTACCATTCTATCCCAACTCTTAATATTTTGTTTGAATTTTCTTCTCATGTCAACCTGCAGTTCATCCCACCATAGTGATGCATGTCCTTTAAATCTGGTGACATCATGTTTCACCTTTTTCTCCTCATCGACATCCTCATAGTCAAAATACTTGTCCATTTCTCGTATCCAATGAAGGAATTCTTCGACATCCAAATTATCCTCATACATTGGGATATCTATCTTAGCTCTAGCTCCTAACTTAACAATCGCTTTCAGTAAGCGTTCTTCCACAACATCCTCTGCTACAACTTCTTCGAATTCCACTTCGTCATTTTTTGCATCACTGACGTCTCCAGCATCAGGTGATATTCTTTGTGTTGTTTCCCTGACATCCAACCTTTCTCTGATTTCTCTCATCTCCCTTTCCATAGCTCTATTTTCTACGGGCGGATCTACACATCTCCTAGGTGGCATTGTGTTGATGTATCTGGTACCTTTTGTCGATATCAACCTACTTCTCTGTCTCCTTTATCTACAAAATTCAATTATGTATTCTCTCTTAGACCACTTTGGTGCATACCCCCTTCCCTCCTTAGGACTATGTGACCTCCCGGTCTTGGATCTTCAAACTCCTTGAACCAAATTGGTTCTTTAGGACTTTAAATGACCCTGAGTGATTTACACACTCACACAGGTCCCCTTGATGCCGCGTGTAAGTTTGGATCACTTACAACTCCACTTTATGGCGCTTAGAGACACCGATTTGTGAGTACTAGTCATGTGCTAGACTCTTTCTCTGACGTATGACCATGGGCTATGACCTTGGGTCAATCCTTTTCCACTTTGGGCTCCGACGATACTGCAATATCCTCCTTTGTTTCCTTTCGAAATGAATTTCCCTGAACTCACAGGTCTTCACCACGTGTCTCCGTGGATCTGACGGTCCAACTACGTTTTGGGCTCCATGACTTCGCGAAATTTCTATTCACTTCACACACACAAACATCCGAACCTCTGACTCCCAGAATTTCTAATCTGCTGCCACATGTCTCCTCACAACCAAGGGTTAAGATTCACCTTGCAAGTTCATGACTTCGACGATCTCACCTTTCGATGTTTTTGAAGTGTTTTGAACTCTGACTTCTGAAAGAGCTCTCAGCTATCCCTTGCGCAACTCCTCCTAGATCTGACGGTCTGGAACGATTCCAAATCCCTCCTAGATGAATCTCGCTTTACTGAGTTGGAGAAACCTCAAAGGACCCCTTCGTTGGATGATTTCTCGTTGTTATCCCTCCTGAGCTTGTTCTCTCTCGGACTCTTGTCTCCTTAGAACACTCTTTTGGACACTTAGTCGAAACTCAGCTCGTGTACGTCTCGCAACAGGTTCTCCTATGAAATACAACCATTCTGTGGGAAACTTCAGCTACTCCTCTTGAGCTTCCAAGTCAAAAGGACTCAATCATGCACTCCTTGCGGATAAATATTTCCAGGTTTTCTCTCTAGAACTCTTTGAGTCAAAATAGACCTTGTCACACACACCTTGCGGACGCTATGCACTCCTTGCAAGCATACGGTTCCCGTTATCTCTTCTGAGATTACGAGTTGAAACAGACTTTGTCAACACACTCCTTCCAGACACTATGCACACTTGCACTCACTCGTAGAAGAGAAACAATTGAAACTTTTTTAAAATCTCATTGATTCATACATCTAGCCATGTAAATGCATGCATAACTTCATGAAAAAGAAATAACAGAGAATTGAAAATAAAATAGAAAGTCTACCATTCACTCATTCAGATAGACACATCAACACCCCACATCTGGGACAATGCTCCTCTGTGATATTCATTCAACTGAAAATTACATACATTCATACACTGCTTCTGGGTAGCTCTCATGTTTCTGCTACAATGGCAACCTTCTACAATAGATTCAACAGCCTAACAACAACTTCAAATACTGGGCAACAATACAAAGCTTTTCTACAAGAGGGCTCTTCAAGCTCTTCCCTCCAACTACTCTAAAGCTTTCTTATCAAATTGAAAGCTATCAACTACTTAACATTTATTGCAATAAATATTTGTGATAGACAGATCAGATCGAACACATCGAATCTATACTGCAATTAGCTACATTAAAATAAAATGCACTCTTTGATGCCTTCATGAGCTATCCAGCTCTACAACATTTAAATATGTTCTTTAATTACAACTCTTTTCAAAAGATTTGTGTGATACACATTCTTCAAAATTTTAAATGCCTTCAAAATGTGCGCTAGTGTGCCTAGCTATTCTTCAAAATTTTAAATGCCTTCAAAATGTGCGCTAGTGTGCCTAGCTATCCTCCGCTTATGCTTTGATGGCGATGCTCCTGCATCACTGAGGATGACATTGAACTTATGGAGGGGAATATGTAACATGCCTCTTGGGGTATTTAGTGGTCACCTTTAATTATTTTTGTGGACATTTTACAATGGACCTTTTGTTATGTTATTGATGTATAAATAAATCATTAATGATGGGATTGTATGGCATTGGGTAATCCACAAGGCGTAAAGGGTTAGGACTATAAATTTTGGTAAAGTCATGAAGAATTGGTAGGATTATAAGTCTTTGGGCTCAGTTTAAGTCTTAAAGTAAGATTGTGAATCTTATTGGTAATGTAATGGTGATAAATATGAGAATTTGATAAACTTATTATAATGAAAAATAATTGAATTGCTTGATTGATATATATATATATATATATATATATATATATATATATATATATATATATATATATATATATATATATATATATATATATTAAATTTCTTGATATAAATGTCAAATATGCCATTAAACTTATGGAGGGGAAGATGTAACACCCCCTTGTGCACTTAGTGGTCTCCTTGGTCATTTCCCAATGGACTTCTTGTTATGTTATTGATATATAAATAAATGATTATATGTTAAGGATTATGTTTTTCATTTCTTTATATGAGTACATGGATATGAGCCATTGGCCATGATAGTGAGATCAATAAAATTGGAATTGCTCACAATATTGAATGTACATTGATTTTTATGGCTTTTGATATAAGATATGATAAATTTATTCTCTAGTATAACTAGGTAAGTCACACTTCACCATACCAAGGATGATATATTTCTTATGATCTAGATGAATTGACCACTATGAATTGCCTCATTGACCATTGTGCATTGTCTTGATAAGGGGTTGAAAGGATGAGGACAAGTAAGTTAAAAAATTAGGAAACAATTTCTAGGCCTCTAATATTGCTTAGATCCATTGTGTCAAACCTGGGATATTGATTATGTCTAGGGTGAATATTAAGGATTGCAAAGTCCCTGTGTGCTTAGGTTTATCTCACACTTGGTCATTGGCTTGGGGATGGAAGTGACAAGACACCAAGAAACAATATATATTATCCTTTTCTCCTTTTATGGGGGAACATACTTAGTATTCTATCATGCTATTGGATGGGAAATGATTGATAGAAGTGGCCTAGTTCTCCTATTGACTTTGGTTCTTGTTGTGATGCTAAAAAATGTGGTTAAGTTAGGCCTGTTATTGTGATATTTTTTTAATGTATCTTAATTGCTTTGACATCGAGGAGGGAAAGTAGCAAAGGGACAAAATAAAAATAATAGCAAGAGTTAATGCCATCTTATTTTATCAAGTAGGCTAGAAAGATAAGGGGTTTGATCTAATCTATGTTAGTGAATAGGATAGTATCATATGAATTGTTCTATAACATTAAAACTCATGGGTGCCTATTTGTACTTATGATCAATAAATAGGTTGACAAAGGTATGTTTGTGCAGTGAGGAGGAAAGTTTCCCAACTAACTTTTTTAGCATTGTTCTTATGTATGCTTGAATATCGATCTCTTCCATTTCGATGATGAAGTTGATTGGGTTGAAAAGTTATCTATTGTGTGAGACATTGGGTGGGGGTTCATGCATCCTCAAGTATAAGTTTATTTTGGATTGTTTTATCTTTTTATAGTCGTTGTTGGGGGCATGGTGGATGTAATGAATAAATTCAATCGGGGCATGGTGGGTGAATAAGAAATTCAATTTCTATGATTTGTAGGTTAATGAAATGCATATAAGTATTGTTACTTCTTCAAATGGGGTTCTTGGAATCCTTACTTCTTGATTTTTGCTAGATAATTTATTAATTGTTATTGATATTATATTATTGCAAGTTAATTGTAGTAATCATACTTTTAATTCACACCAATTGACTTAAGCTAATTCTCAATCTCCCCCTACCCTTCTAACATTAAATTAGGTTACTACATGACTCAATAACATCTTCAAAATATTAACTAATCTTTTAACATTAAAGAAATTTGCATAAATTTTAATTAGTATTTTAATATAAATGTAAGGACATTTTGATAGACATTTTTTAGATAATATTTTAACATTAAAGAAATTTGCATAAGTTTTAATTAATATTTTAATATAAATATTTTCGTAAACATTGATAAGGACATTTTGATAAACATTTTTTTGAAGTTTATGTAGATGTTGTGACATCTACATGTAATCTATTATATACATAACTATGAACTTAGATTTCAACTCTGAATTGTTGAGAATCGAGATCATTTCTTACAAAAGAAGCCATTTCAATGAGTTGTGTTGGCTTTTTAAGAGACCCAAGGTTTACAAAGACTATCTAGTAAATGCTTAATGTGGTCTTGTTATGTCAACATTTTCGACATTCTAAAGAAAGGAGGGCTGACTTGAGGCATGTTTTTAAAAATGGATTTCAAGACATAAAACATATTTTTAAAATTTAATTGGAAAACATATTTTAAAAATGATATCATTCTTATAATTAAATTGAATTGTTTGAATTAAAGCTGATTATTTATTATATTTTTGCATGCTTCAAGAGGTACTCTACATTCTAATATGGAAGATTCTAATATAGAAGAGATGTTGTCACATATAATGACAAAATAAAAAATAATAAAATAATAAAAAAAACATGCCTGCATAATACATATAAAAATCAATAATAATAAAAATGTATTTGGGCTCAATACATTTAACAATTACATAAGCGCGCGAGCATACACACACATCAATAATACAACTATCCATCAGACAAATTGAAAGAATTGCTTAATCCAAATAAAGTGAAGGTGAATTGAGTAGTTTTTCTTACAGATCCATTCAATTAATCAGAACATTGCAGTCAACCATTATATTTAAATTTAAAATTACAATTTATAATGTACCAGATTGCAATTTGTAGTTGACACTATTTCCACATCTTTATGAAATTTTGGATGTTAAATAATTATTATAGAAGAGTGATTATGATATAACACATATTCTATGTTTGTTAAGAACATGTGTTTCCTCCTAAGAGTTCACAAGTTCAAATCCAGAGGGGGGTAGGGTATGTATACCTCTGTAGACTTTACCAGTCAAATTGTTGGGCGGAGGGGGTCCCTTGTCGCACAAACAAGGGAGTCTCATACACCAATTTGGTGTGGCTTAGCCGTGACCTTAAAAATAAATTATTATTATTAATATGAAGTGAAAATACATTGGAAAATTATAGTGAATCTCACAACTACAACTAGTAGTTATAAACAAAAGAAGAGAAATAGTGAGGGCTTTAAGGAGAGAGATAGTGAGGGCTTTGTGTTGTGTTGAGAGGGACAAAAGTGTTTCACCATGATGTAGAAAAGTGTAATACTTAAAATTAAATAATTAAATAATAGTGTAGAAAAGTGTAATCCTTAAATCCTTCAATAATAGTGTAGAAAAGTGTAATCCTTAAATAATAGTGTAGAAAAGTGTAATCCTTAAATTATTATTTGCTTTTACATTTTACTTAAATAAATAACTATTTATAATAAAGATAATGATAAAAGTGCATCAATGTTTTACTAAAAAAATTTAAATATTAAATTCATAATGAATCGAAAAATATTTGAAGCAAATTTTTTTATCAAGTAAAACAAAGAAAGAGATAAAGTCTACTCACTCATTTGCTAAGGCCAAACGTTTTAATTAAATTATGAACCATTATCACACGTATTCAATCCGCACTCAAGAGGAATCTAAAACATGTTAATGCTAAATTTATTTTAAATAAATAATTTTTTTTTTAATAATAATAATCAGTATTGAATTGCCTTTTGGTGTAGAATAGTGGGTAATGGAGTGTACTGTTAAGGCACTTTGTTATATGAGGTGTAGAATAATGGGTGATGAAGTGCATTGTTAACCCATCTTCACCCATCCTCAGGATGGATCCAATTAGTGATCCGAAATGAACAATCAAAATGACTATTGTGAACTTTCCAAAAAATTCTATTAATAAAATCTAATACAATAAATAAATATTAACATTTTAAGCATACCTCATGCTTGTAATTCACATCACTTAACCACCCTAGCTAACTCAATAGACTACACACATACATAATATATATAATGACATGATGTCAATTGAGTTCAGTGTGAGTGGTTAACATGACAAGTTGTTATTTTCCTAATTAAGTTCAAATTTCACTTATAACATGTTTGCTCCTCATAATCCAATTAGTGTTTAAGTTTCTTTGTAAAAAATTTTTTGGAAAAAAATAATAATAACAAACAAAAAAAAATGTATAACTAAAATTGAAATAACTCATTATAATTTATCAAACATGCTTTAAAAAGATAAAATCTCTATAAAAAAATACTATTTTAAAATTTTTAAACCAAAAACTTGTAAAAATCTTATATCAAATTCCATAATAACTTTAAAAAACAAAAAACAATTAAAAGTACAACATATTTACATGGAATATAACAAAAAAGTTGATCAATTGTAAAAGCATCTTGAAAGTGTGATCTATGTTGCCAAATAAACAAGAATGTAATATATGTTACCAAAGAAACATGAATCCATACAAATCCTTTTGAAAAATTGACAATTATATAACTTATTTAAGAAAAATCTAAAAGTTATATAATATTTTGTAAACATTCACTCTCACTTTTAAAAGAAAGCTATACAAGAGTTTGACTATACAAGAGTTCGCAATTCTGGAATAATTTTGGAATTAGAAACAATAAATAAAAATTTATAGAAAATAAAATTATATTTACTAATATTTTAAAAAACAATTAATTAATTTTTTAAAATCATAAACCATGATACTATTTGACTAATTTAATAGAAGAATTTTCTTCTCAGATTAATGCATGAATATCAATTTAACAAAAACGGATATATATTCAAAGATTGTTACTTATGAAGTCAACGTGGGATTTTCCTTTAAATATATAAACTAATCCCTAATGTAATGTACTCGAATTTCTTAATACACGTCTTATAAATTTCAACTCATAATTCACCACCCTCTAATGTTATAATTTGTTAAATTCAATGCATTTTTGACATGTTAATTATCAAATTTGTGTAATTTAATTGTTTGAATGTTTTCCATTTTATAATAGGAAATGTTTTGGGTAGCATAATTCATAAAATTATCAATAAATTCATTATGTTATAAATAAGAAACACTAACACAAAATAAATAGTTACATTAATTTTAACAATGATATAAAGGATACAAATCAAATTATTGCATTGATTTAAACAACGATACAGTGGATACAAATCAAATAGTTGCATTGATTTCAACAATCATATAATACAAAATAATAAAGTGTATTGATTTAAGTGATGATACAATGAAAAATGATTTAAAATAGTCACGTAGTTGTAATGATTTCAACAATGATATAACAAATAGTTTCATTTATTTCAATAATGATATAATGCAAGATAATAAAGTGTATTAATTTAAGTGATGATACAATGAAAAATGATTTAAAGTAATCACGTCGCTGCAATGATTTCAACAATGATATAACTAATAATTGCATTGGTTTCAACAATGATATAAAGAAATATGAAATACTAATAATACAGTGAAAACTGATTTAAAGCAAGCAGGTAAATGAAAAACAATTTAAAGCAAACAAGTAGTTGCATTAGTTTAAGTGATGACCTAATGCAAAATAATAAGTTACATTGATTTTAGTGATGGTATATAGTGAAAAATCATTTAGAAAAATCTAATAATTGCATTGATTTCAGCATAACCTAATCCATAATAAATAAGGACCATATTTTTTGTGTTATTATGATGCTATACATAGTATAATATTACATGTAATTCAATAATGGTTAACATCTTTTCTTATAAACCATTATGTTATGAGATGTGAGTAGAAGTCAATGCATTTTATTGATGTTGAATTACAAGTTGACAAAGGAATAATAATCTTGTGTTTTCTTTCTTGCAAATTCACTACAAAGCTAAGAAAATGGGTATAAGTTGTGGGGAGGGAAAGGTAACGTTTTATTTTAGTTTGGATGATAAAGTGAGTTTTGGGGAGCACCGTGCTATGTAAAGATCATCAAAATATTTTGAAGCCTAGAAGAAGAAGTTGATCATGTCATGGGTGAATTTTGATTTGGTAATGAAGGTTTTTCTCTTTTGATTTGGTAAATAATGTTTTTCAAAAACATGTGAAATCGAAAGTTTGGAAAAAGTTTTTGTAACATGGAATATTCAACTATTTGATCAAGTGACAGCCCTTGAGATGAATATTGGAACCAAGAAAAAATTGATGAGAACCACTGTACATTTGGATTCCACTCATACATTTGGATTCCACTCATAGTTTATGGAGTCTTAGATCAAGGATAATATGAGTTTTGATTTTGTAAAGAGACCTGGAACAAATTGGATAATGCCAAGATGCTTATATATCTCATATTTCATGAACTGTTGTACTAGTTTCTATTTCACACTGTTATAACTTAGCATTTTTCCCAAGGTGAGGGCTTCTAGTATACTAGTTATTCTATGAAGTTAAATTTTTCCTTCTTCATATATTGTCATACTATTTTATTCTTATATCATCAGGGGCTGCTATGACAGTTTGGTGAATGTGGATTTTGAGTAAGTTCCATGGTGTACGGGTGGGCAATTTAGCATGGTAGGGTGAGGGGTTATGAACACCTTTTATATTTTTCTCTCCATGGTAGTTTCGTAACAATTCACTCTTTGTTTTTTTAGAAAATTGAAAGTGTATTTTTGTTCACCTTTAGTGTTCCTAGAAAACTGAAAAAACTGAAAGTGTGTTCATTCTTCCCTTATATGTGAAGGGAACTTCGTGAAGAATGGATAATTCTTGTGATCTCTTCTATCTAGGAATTTGCACACTTTCCTTGCTTAGATCAACTATCTAGTATCCATATGTGTATGTTTAGAATGGAAAATTCAATCCACTTTTGGTTTATCCAAAAAGATGAAAGTGGACTTTTTCTTTCTTTTGGGGAGTCTATCTCTTAGAGGCATATGAATAAAAGGCTATTTTTAGGTACTTTTCCTTTTCCTTCAAATTTTGATGAATGAATGGGTGATTGCTAGTTCTTGGGATCATATCTGTGCACAACCATTGGAGATAACCAAGGGAAATTAGGCATGGAATATAATAAGATATAACTTTTTTTCATATATATAGGTTTTTTTTTTTCATTTTAACTGAATATTAGGAAAATTGCACAATAACCTCATTTCACGTGATACTAAGAGAAGGAACGTGCATTGATTCAATACGTTGGCATCATTTTTATAAAGTACCAAGTTGCCCATTAATAATTCATGAATCACATGTACCAACCCGCAATATCCTTTATGAAAATCCCAAATATTTGCATAGTTGATCATTCTTATCTGCTCTACTCTTCTTAAGACTCCAATGTCTTATCAAATCCACCACCACATATATATATATATATATATATATATATATGTGGCATCTTACATTGTGATTGTCTTTGACATTTGGCTGGTTTGGTTTGGTTTTACTTGTTAGACCCTATTACAAAAACATGCATTTTCTTTTGCATATGATTAGATTAACAATAACTACATTAATAATATCAATGTGTTAGAACATACTATAAGGAAAACAATTAATGTGCTAAATATACGCCTATCATAGTATATGGACATATTAAAATTATTAATGTGGTTGTTGCTAGTAACCCGTAAGTGCATAAAGATACATTGAGATAATTTATATTTATTATTATTAATATATGAATAATTATATGAAATAAATTTGACATAAAACTTTATTGTTATATTATACTATAATTGTTAGGAAATTATACTTCCACGCTAAACCTAACAGAAGAGAGGAAGAAATATTTAAGCTAGAAAACAAATGAAAAAGCAAACTCACAGTACACAAAGATTTTACCCTGTAAACACAAATGGGAAAACCAACATTCCTTGAGCGTCTTTCTCTCTTGTTGTTTTATTCATTTAGAATAAAATGTTACATGCCCAACCTTGGTCTACACCTAAGAAACAATAGACATCATACCCTCTTTCTTTATAGAAGGATAATCCTACAGCCAATTCGACTTACATCTACATGACCAACAACCTCTAATGATTATTGATTAAAGATTAGCTTTTACAACGTTACAACATGCCTGATTTATAGGTTTTACAGTAGGCAAAACCATAAATAAAGACGCCCAAAAATGGTTACAGACCCACGTAGATCATGGGATACAAATCCCGTGAATCTCAGGATTCTATTATAGTGGACTTCCAGTTGGATTACCTAGTCGATTACCAATCGACCTTCATTCAATATTCAGTCGGTTGCCACAAGACTGCTTGTCGACCTCTTGTCGGTCGACCTCTTCAACTTGTTGTCAATCACTTTGACTTCGACTTTGTTGGTAGAACACTTTGACCTTCGACTTTCACTATCATCCGATCCACCTCGACTCGAATTTCACTATAAAGAATATAATAACCCAACATTCTCCCACTTGTTGTCTTCTTTGATGAACCAAATTTTTTCTGAACATTTGTTCATAGACCTAGGGAAACAATGCCCATTTCCTCTTTGCACCAAGAGATCAACTTCACAACACTCACAGACTTGGTCAAAGAGTCTACTATGTATTCCAACGTGTTTACTTTCTCTAGCATCACCTTGTTGCTTTCCACCATGTCTCTTATGAAATGGTATTATGCATCAATATGTTTAGTCTTGGAATGATAAGTTGGGTTCTTTTCCATGAATATTTCACATTGACTGTCACAACTTATATTCATAGCTCTCTGCTCAAACTCGATCCCTGAACACAACCATTGCAACCATACAAATTCTTTGCTTCCATGAGTGGATGCCATGTATTCAACTTCTATTGTTGACAAGGATACAACCATATGTCAGTTACTCATCCAACTGATTGCTCCATTGAACATCTTAAATGAATGTCCATTGGTCGACCTTCGTTGATCTAGATCTCTAGCCTAGTTGACATTGACAAAGCCATGTACATCTACTTCCTGTCACCTCCAAGTTTCTTTTGGTCGCATATAACATAGTATTTTGTGCCATACAAATACTTGAATATTCTTTTGACATATGTCCAATGCTTCTTATCAAGTGTCGACATGTATCTTCTCAACATTCCCATTGCATGGGAAATGTCTGGTTAAGTGTAGACCATTACATACATTAGAATACCAACAACACTTTAATATAGAACACGTGCCATGTGCTCTATGTCTACAACGTCCCCTCTGTTACGACTAGGAAAGTGAGGCACAAAAGATAAAATTTTTTAAAGCATTGGGAATTTATGTCAACACATAATTCATAACAACACCTAATGAACACGACAACATAAATAAAATCATTGCAAGCAAAATATAATAAAAATTAGTAACGACGAAAACACTGCATCTACAATTTAATAGTGACACATCATATAAATTAATAACATGACTTATTCAACACATTATCACAAATGAAAAGATGCACACTCTATGCTACCGATAAATGACAAAGCATAAACAACATATCATCAAATTATATAATGACACATAATCAACAAGTATCATAAATGGCGACGCCAGATCAACTCGTCACATAAAGATAACACAAAGAACTACCCGCCCAACTTACCCTTCAAGGTTTGGACCTCCAGGACACATAAGCAACGCTCAAGCCCAAGATCTAATTGATTTTGACCATTTAAGGTCTCAGGGCTAACAACTATTCTGAGGAACAAGGAGGTGTCTACATCCCACTAACATAATCAAGTCGAAAAACCAACTAGCTCAATATATCAACATCATTACTGTCATGGCGCCAAACAAACATCTATTTTATTCCAAGGCACGCGATTAACCAATTACTGAATTAAACATAAATCAACATCATTCAATGCACACATTAATCTTAATTACTTAATTAAACATACATCATCATTATTCAATGCACAAAAGAATCTAATTATTTAATCACAACATAATCCATGACGCAATGTAATCATCTTAATTTTTAATTGGCAGAAGAGATCATATATACTTAATCAATTATATGGCATTCATTATATCTAAAAGCCCAAGAGCAATCAACTTATTTTTAACTGGCACAAGAGGTTAAAAGGGCTTAATCAATCTTATGTCAATCATTCTTCTAAAGGCACAAGAGAATATAATACATATTCAATCAAGGTAATTTGAGACTAGAGTCATCGACCCTAACCAACCCTTCATTTCTCCAAGTGCATGAATATTGTATTCTGCTTATTCCATTATTCAACAATAATTAAGTGCATAAGGGAGAAGCGAATAAGACATAACGATTAATAGATTTCAAGGGCAATATCAAGATCCATGAAAAATGATTGTGTTCAACAATTACGCTCACCCAGGTAAGAATCACTCAAGTTGAGCGTCAATGGTTAACATTCCCATCTACTGTAATATATTATTACACAATCTCACAAGAAACACAATTTACATATAATGTAAGGAAAGGTTAAAATTCATAATCATTATAGAACCCAAGGATGATAAATCTTCTCAAGCAATAAATACATTTAACGCTACCTACATAAGGTTTCCATCTAAAGCCAAGGAATCATTCATAAACATCATTATTAAGAAGTCAAGGTTGGCATAACTCTCCTTAGGAACTAAGAGGGTCCAACATATCTACAACTAGGAAGGATTCCTAGGCTACCTTACACTTCTAAAGGAAAGGGATCTATAAGAAAATTTTCCCCTAAGAAAGAGTAAAGGAGACAACTCAGACATTGTATTTCATACCCAAATAAGGAGCTAAGAAGAACATGACACAATGAGTAATGAAAAAGGGGACCTGATATGTCCACTGGCATGATCATGGGTTAAGGATCAATGAAGACCCAAAATTCCTTTAATTAAATAAAACTATTAAATAAACGAGAGCTATTAAATAATACAAGCTATTAATAAAGCAAGCTATTAATTAATACTTTGCTATAAAATAGTGCAAGGCTACTAATTACGACAACATTTAAGTAGTACCAGTCCTTGTTGCACTGTTGGGTTATTAATTTAATAATATTAATTCTCAAGCAGAGAGGTCAAGTGAGCACCTCTAGGAGCTTCCCAAGCTGGGCAAAGGGTGTAAGGAGAAAACACAGAGGAGTCCAGATGAATGAAGCATGGCGCTGCCCATTCATAGACAGTGTTCCTCATGGAAAAACGCAGTCATCTTCACAACAAAACTCAGAGAAATCAAGGTGAAAATAGCTGGGCGAATGCACAACGCCGGGTGGATTTCCTCAAGGTAAAAAACAGATAAGTAAAAGGGTCTGCTGAGTGACTCAAGCAATTCGCCAAGGGAAACACAGGTTACTTCACAAAGCTGGGAGAAATTTGGTGCAAAAATGCAGAGGGTTTTAGAGGGAAGAATCGCATAGAGACTCTCCCCACTGGGAAATTCGCCTACACCAAGAACACACAGAGTTTTAAAGAGGAACCCCCAGGAGACTAACAATGCTGGGCAAAAAATCATGTAGATGTAGAGTGAAATCTTCAGGAGGAGCACAAAGAAATTCTCATGGAAATGCACAGGTACCAAATTCGTTTTTATTTTTAAGGAAACGCCCCCGATTTTTCCCAAACCTTCATTAATAGGAGGAACCTCCAATCGTTTTCCCTTCAACAAGGCTTGGAGCTGGACAGTGTTAACGCAACACGGGCGACGAGAATAATTAAAAATCTATGAAATTATAATTAAATCTCATTACCATTAAATCCATTGCGAAAATAGTCGACATAAGAATTGCGTAAAATAAAATAAACCTACACATGCGATCAATCTATTACAATTTAACTTAATAAGATTATTGTCACCGATAAAATCGGGCTTGGAGACATTCTTCGACAATTGGTGAATCCTTTCGCCTGTTAATCGTTGAGACTTCATCGGTACCTCCCAACCAACTCTAGGGGTACTCTTCTTCCCCCTTAGCCCCCTGAGCTACATTGATATAACATTTGAAGAAAAAGGATTATAATTACGCTATTACGGATTCACCCCCCCCTCTTAGTAATCCAACAGGCACATCCTTCACCTAGATGCAGTTGAGGATAAGGAATTTAAACACTCGGGAAGTTGGAGTCTAGCTGCTAGTTTACTTGAGTAATGAGGTTCCAAGGAACAGGTTAATAAGATGGGTTAATACCCGTGTGTAGGCTGTCAATCACTTGGACTTGGCAGCTCATCATTTCCATCAATTTAAGGTGCAGAGAAAAGAAAAAGGGGCGCAGCGAATGGCCACCAAAACTACACAGGGTTAAAAACTTATCCAACAATCCACCATGCAGATTTGTAATTAACCAAGAATAATAAAAAATGCAGGGTTAAATTGATATTTCACTGTAAACACGGAGTTATAATTTCATCCAAGAAAAATAATGCATGTCTACAATTTATCCTTCAAACAAACGTGGAGATATAATTTATACAAGAAAAAAAATGCGTGGTTACAATTTATCCTTCAAACAGATGCATCAAGGCGCATGGTGAACCATCCGCCAAGTATAACATTAGAGGTGAAAACAACATAGGGAAACTCCAACAAGGTCAAAAAAAAAATGCACAGTGGAAAGAGAGGCTATGCCATCAACAAAATTTCAGGGTTAAAAAAACACATCAAGGCGCAAGACTACACACATCAAGAAACAACCAATCAAGGGTAAAGGAATGTCAGGATCATCATTTTCTCCTCATCCACGCACAAAAGAGTAGGGCGTTAAGATTCATAGGTCTGTTAATGCCAAAGTGATGACCGTAGATCAAGATCCTGGCCAACTACTTAGGCGAGGACTAAGGAGCTAGGGACGAAAGGAAAACAACCACTAAGGACACAATCAATCACATCCAGGTGGTTAAGACATGCGGGAAAACGAAGGCCATGGGAGACAACAACCATTGAGCTAGGCTAAGAAAATTTTCATTCATCATTTTTTAAAAACATCAGTTTACTTCTTCATTAAATAAGAAGACCCAAGAATAAGTCCTAATATATTCTACCATACAAAATGAAAAGAGTGTACCATTGCCTGATCACCCTCTCTTAATGATGTCTGCGCGCTCCGTGCAACTCCCGCTTGCTGACCAATGATACTTTATCGGTACCTCCCAACCAACTCTAGGGGTACTCTTCTTCCCCCTTAGCCCCCTGAGCCGCAAAGTGGCCACACACAAACACAACCAAAAAACTCTAGTTCTTAGCTCACCTTACAAGGTAGAGCTACCACTCTCTTCCTCGAGCTGGGTATCCCAACTCTCACAAGTAAAAACCAGTCAAAACAATTTCAGTAGCATAACATTACCAATAACTCATGTGATCCATTTTTACTCTTTACCATTTTTTTTATAGGAGTTTTCTTCATGAAACATTCATCTTGCACATTTAATTCATTTTTTAATTAATTAATTTAGAACTATTCCACCTGTACACTTGTCACCCGTTCCCTTAGTTACACTGATAAATCCACCATTTAATTTAATTAAATGTCAATTTCCCCCACCCATCCT
>CBVK0101092235.1:0-16908 GCA_900067695.1 Picea abies
CATTAATTTGCTTGTACTTCGATTGGTTTGTACTGTTGTGACTGGACGGCACAAGAGCATTGAAGCGGAGCAAGGAACAATAGAGATTTACGGAGAGCGTTCATAAGGTATGTCCACTATCCATTTCTCTTAGTTCGTTCAATAATCTAGATCTAGGGAAAGAGTAGTATTCTGTCTCGTTTTGTTCTAGATCCAGGTGGATCTAGGGAGATTGGTCTGTGTCCGCACTCACAAATTTATCCGTTGACAATCCTTCCATGTTCTTCCTTCTCATTTCTTTTGATAGTAGATATGGAACCACATCTTCTAGTGCTAGTGTGGTTTAATTACTCCCTATAGCCACGACTAAGCTATCTGAGGGGTCTGGCAAATAACATAATAGACTAATACATTTATCCTCCTCAGTGATTTTAATATCCATATAAGATAACTGACTTATTATGGTATTAAATGCATTTAAATGCTCAGTTTCCTAACTACCCTCACTCATCCTCAGAATATACAACTTCTTTCTAAGGAATAACTTATTTACCAGAGATTTCGACTAGTACAAGCTCCCCAACTTGTCCCATAGTTTCTTGGTCGAATCTTCAATTGAGACATTCAACAACGCTGAATCTGCAAGACAAAGTTGAATCATACTCCTTTCCCTTCTCTCGAGTTTATCCCATTCTTCCCTCGACATACCTACCAAAATGGTACATGGATAGACTATTGCCCATTGTTCTTGATCTACAATGAGATCTTCAATTTTAAGCTTCCAAAGCTCAAAATTCTAGCCATTGAATTTTTCGATCTCTATTCTCGAGCTACTTGCCATTCTTTAAGCACAACTTTAAAGATTCCCGACTCACGAATCTTACTAGACTTGGGGTTTAGCTCAAATCCAAGGTTGTTAAACCAAGCTTTGATACTACATATGAAGAAATTAAACACTTGCACGCTAAACCTAATAGAAGAGAGGAAGAAAGATTTAGGATATAAACTAAATGTCAAGGCAAACACACAGTACACAAAGATTTTACCCTGGAAACCCAAACGGGAAAAAACATCATTTCTTGAATGTTTTGCTCTCTTGTTGTCGTATTCATTTAGAAGAAAAGGTTACATGCCTAACCTTGGTCTACACCTAAGACATAGTCGACATCATACCTTCTTAATTTACACAAGAACAACCTTGTAGAAAATTTGGCTCACATCTACATGACCAACAACCTCTAAAATGATTGATCTAAATTTTTTATTTTATAACATTACAACATGCCTTATTTATAGGATTTACACCAGGTTAAACCCTAAAGAAAGGTGCCCCAAAAAGGTTACAGATCCATGCAGATCATTGGATACAAATCTTGTGAATTTCGGGATTCTGCTATAGTCGACTGCTAAGTCAGATTACTAGTTGATTAACAATTGACCTTCATATGGTCTTCAATCGGTTGCCACACGACCACCTATCTACCTCTTGTTGGTTGACCTCTTCGACTTTTTGTCGATTAATTTGACTTCGAATTTTCCCGGTTGATCCACCTTGAAATTCGACTTTCACTACAAAGAATATAACAACCCAACATCCTCCACCATTCTTGAGCTCGACCATAAAAATGAAGACTTTCCCCAAAAGGAGTCTTACAAGTTTCCCTTGTCGTCCCTAACCACCCCCAAAGATTGATTTCATTTTTATCTTTATTTCCACTAAAGTAAGTTGTTTCCATTAGTTCTACTTGGATCCAACCATAAACCCCAAATTTAAACCTTAATATATTGACAATATTATTTTTCTAACATATTATCCCGTGTTTTCTCTTTCCAACGACTTTTGAATCACCTCAATTTTACATCCTAATAAAAAAATGATAATTTTAAATTAACGTACCTTTTAAAACCCTTATTTTCTTTCTCGTCGACCTTTCTCTTGATGTATCTCTGAAATTTCGACACTTCCGAGTTTGAAATTTCGACTTATAGTATCATGATATTTCTTCTTTGCGATGCCATAAATTTTACCAATTTTTGATGTGCCAAGTGAAAGTTATGGTAACTTTCTCAAAACTTGTTGATTTTTTACCCTTTCTAGAGAGTGAACTTGTACGACATGCAACATGTCCAATTTTTTGGAGATGCTTATGAAATTTGGATATGAAACACTATGCTCTGCCTTCTTTCCAATGAAACTGGTGACACTCAATTTGGATCTTTCTGGAATCACATATGATTGTTTTACCCAGAACACCTATTCGAGACTAGTTTTAGGACTAGTCACAAACCTTAATTTCCACAGCTTGTAACTTAAAAGTTATATTGAACTAGAATTAAATTTTTTACCATAGGTTATGTGATAAGTTTCCTCAAGATTCTGTTTTTTTTTTTCTATTTGAGATGTCCTAGAAAAATCATTATGTCTGTTTTACCAAGAACACATGTTTGAGACTAGTTTTAGGACTAGTCAAAAACCTTAATTTACCTATTTTTCCGAATGCAAAGTGAACTAGAACTTTAATTTTTTACCATAGATACATTGCTATGTCTCCCTAAGCTCCCAAAAATTTCACTATATGAAACTTCTCAAAAAAAATAAATTATATGGAAAAATTCCAAGATGACTCATTTGAAGGAGTAAAACCCAAAGATCGTATGCTTGAAACCAAATGTTATGTACCAAAACCTTAAAATATCATAATAAACCATAGTAGACACCATGTACAACAAATGTGAGCATGGAGCACAACTCCAAGATAGAAAAGTGATATGATTTTCATAATAACTCCTCAAAGAATAGGAGAACCTCCTCCAATTGCCCCAATACATTCATACATCCAAATCACCTCTCTCTCAATAATGACTACGTGATCTCTATATATACCTATTCACACATTGCACATGTGGCCCCTTCATTAGGTTGACCACTGTTATATATACATTTACCCCATCACATATACATTTAACCCCATATATGCTCCCCTTGATGTCATATCATCTACATTTAAATCCACATGTGCCCTAGCCTTGGGGTCATATCAAATACTTTCTAAACAATTCATTTATGTGATTGTACAATTTTTCTACTACAAGTTTCATAGATCTCATTAAACATTGCTTTGGAAAAGCTTGTTGTAGTTTAAATATAACTTGATTCTTGGATTCATTGGATGAATGTTTGTATTACAATTTAAAAGAACATCTACATGTTCTTTCAATTATATCCCTTGTAGTTTTGTAGAAAATTTTCCTTGTCAATAACTTCTAGCACCATTTCTGATGCATCGAGGACCAATTCATCATCATTTACATCCTTCTTAATTTTTTCTTCTTAGAAGGGCCTTTTGTTCCCTCAATGTTGGTCCCTGCAAAACATATGGGAAATCAAATGTTTGGAACAAGTTAGCCATTATTGTCAAGAAGTACATTATTAGTAAAAAGTCAAAGAAAAATCTCATGTTCATCACCTTTTAATCCACCTAATTTCCCTATTTGCATCATTTCCATAAAGCCTCTATGCTCTTTTCCACTTAGATTGTGAACAATCTATCGATTTTTTTTTTAAGTTTTTGTTGTACACGACACATGTTAACCAATGTACGCCACTTAAACATATAGATAATTCAAATATATTACTTTTATATTAAAAATTCAAATAACTTTCCATGTTCTCTTGTTGGGACGAGCTTCCCTTGGTCTTGTTGCTATATTTTTTTTCCTTGATCTTGTATCATCCATGTTCAATCAATAAAATACCTACATAATCAAATATGTTTTACAAACTAAATGAAGAATTTCAACCTAAAACTATTTTCGGGATAATTGATGCACATCATATAGTAATACACATTGGTGCACATCATATAGTAATATGCACTCATGTGCCTTATATAGTAATATGCACCAGTGCACATCATATAAAAATATGCATGTATGTCCCTTATATAATAATAGGCACCAATGTGTTTGCTTATGTATGGAGAATTGCATAACCCGATATGCAACTACACAAAAAAATTGTGCACATATATATTTGTAGGGTTTTGTGCCTATTGTTGCACTCTACAATAATGCAAACACCGATATTATATATTGTGCAATGTGCATCGTGAAGTCCAAACACTATTTTAAAAAAATGTCAAGGCCAATCGATGTGTTATGTAGTAATAATTGCACTAGTGCATATTACTGTATAATGTGCTCCACGAAACCCAAAAATGTTCTTTTAACCTAATAGGGACAAGTTTTGGGATCTATTGCAATGAGGGGGCCCAATCCATTAAAATACGATTTACATCAAAATAACTATTGAGGCCAACAAATACCCAAAACCCCTTAAAAAAGAAATATCATTGTCAAAAGGATAATTACGCCTATCGTTTGCAACAACATAAAATAGAAGGGAATCAACAACAAAGCTATGGTTTGTAGCATTGCAGGTGAGTCTTTTGGCTTGAGGTTTCATACCTAGGGTTTGAAAGGCTTCACCAAAAAATACCCCACTGGTGCTAACATATTCAATATTAAAGGCCTGAATAAGGTCTCACCTAAGACGCCATGAGAATCACAAAGACCAAATGTTTGTGCATTGCATGAAAGAACAATATAGGCGAGAAACACTTAGCTAAGAGATTTGCATTAGATTTTATTCATTCTATTAGCATTCATACAAGCAACACTCATGATAACACACATAACAAGCATTCATTGATAACATAACTCATAATAGGAGTATGAAATGGGTCTCATGCTTCCCTTTATTAATCACATATAGATATTTAGATACATAAAAAGTTGTAGCCTACTTAGAGATTCATTAAACCCGAACCAAAGACTAGAGAGTCAGATCTCGATATACTTTCTCTGTCATATTACAAAACCCCAAGAATTACAATGAACAATGCTCTGCCATTAATAACCAAACTATTAACCATTACTCAATAATGAACAACCATTACTAGTTTGCGTGCATTCCTTTTATCTTTACACAAGCATGGAAATGATAACAAATTTGATAGCTCACTAACAACCTCAAGCACGACCTATTGGTCGGTTACAAAATTGGTTATTAGTCATTATAACTAATCATAACTAGACATGCATGTGACTTCTTACAAGTCTTTGCACAACACTAGAGTTGATGTGTGTGCTGTAAAATGATTGGCGCAGGTGCACTAGAAAATAGTCGATGCATGTTGAGCATTGGCAATGTGAGGTACAAAACTCATGGCGCATGCATTGTACAAAACTTGTGGCACATGCGCAGTCTTTCCAAAACCTTGGTGCCAACAAGCCCCCAACACTATTAGTTGTCTTGTCCTTGAGCCAACGAATTTAATTATGGTGCGACATAGGCAATGGATGACACCTTCTTCATTAGCTAAGTGATCAAGTTTTGGAACTCAGAGTTGATCTCATAAAAAATCTCTAGTAGTTGTTTCATGTAAGTGGAAAAATTTGTCAACCTCTATCGGTGTGGTCGACGCAACTATAGGCTTTATTTGTGCACCCATCTCCATCACTAGGCTTGCCCTCGCGTGTACATAGTGGTGTTGTTGGGCATGCTCTTATGCTTTCAACATAATGGTTGCCAACTTATTTTGGTTGGCACGAGAAGATGCAATATATCTGTGAATGCCAAATATCTCTGTCATGACCTCCTTGCACATTGCAGGTTAAAGGGAGGGTAGTGCTTGCTTCTTGTCATTGATATGCACCTCACTTGGGCATATGCGATCTTCGATTGTGCTAATTTCAGGGGCATTCTATAGGTGAGTCCAGAGCTAGAAGTTGTAGGCAACAACCCCTGATAATCCTTCGACACACGCTTGTCCTTGGTGCAACATCTTTTTTGTGGCAACAATATTCTGCTACAACTCTCCTTGTCCTAATAGTGGGGCGCTCTTCAGTTTTTCCTAAAGCTCTTCATTCTATGCTTGTAGGTGTTGGACAACTTGATTCACCTTACTGAGTTTGTTTTTCATTGGGAGGTCATAAATTTATTCAACCATACTAGGGACTTGCATGCATACTTCATCCACTACATTGATCAATAATTAGTGTTCAAGCACCTCCACTTCATGGCATTCTTGGAATTCCTTATGTTCTACTATCTCTTGTGCATGACTTTGTTGGGTTTCCTAGTGTGAAACCACCTCTTGCATGTTTCTCTGCTATAGATTTGTATAGGACTATCTTATTGCGTGCTTCTTTTCCCCCAACTCATTCACTATCTCTTGCATGAACACTTGCAGGTCCTTTGAAGATACCTACACCAAGTCTAGCTCTGCATAAGGAAATGATGGAGGCTCTGAACTAGTGGATGCCTAGAAGGTTGTCAAGGCTAATGGGTTTAACCGCATAACCCTCTTTTGTGTACTACTGCATAGGGATGTAGCGCTAGTGGTGCTACCTATGACCATTTGTTCTTAGGACTTGGGGTTGGCCGACGGTCTAATAATGTTGAGTGTGCAACAGAGCTCACCCAATTATTTTGTCGACTCCTGATGCAATAGTTGTTTCATTTCCAAATTAGATTGGAGCACCTTGATTATGCTCTGAACTGGTGCTAGGGAATGCCTTGGCTCCTGCCCTATAGTGTTGGTGTCTATTTATGGGTCCTTCATTTGGTTGGTCAATATCCTATGCTTGGTGGACTTCACGGGTGTCTGAGAGGAGGATTCCTCTTCGATGGGAACGATGTCAGTAGGATATGAGGGGCTATATGAATGCCCTGATGAGATAGACTTAGAGGTTGGGCTCGACGTAGTATGTGCTTGTTTTCCCTTCTTAGGTGGAGTTCTCCCTGTGGCTGGATGTGCTTGTTTCCGCAAATCCTCTTTTTCTTTACCTGCCCCTTGGGCTTCTTGTACCCATTTCCACTCTTGATTCTTCTTGGTATATGTTTCCAAGAGTTATACGTCCTCATCTGGTGTGGGTAGTAGTGAATCTAGCCATTGTGTGACTGCATTTTGAATGCCCTCATTGGTAATACAAAAGGGGAAGATTTCGACAAGAGTCTGTAGATATGCAAGTGGGATGTTGAAAACACTATGAAAACCTATCAACGAGGTTGCGTGGTATGTAGAAGGCTTGCGCAATCGTATGAAGCATTTTATTGTACCATGGTTGGAAGGCAATTTTGTTCTCGTGTTGGATGTTCTTGTATGCACTGTATTGTAGCTCTTTGAATTTGGGCATGGGGAAAGATTTAATAACTTGGATGTTGTATTCTCGACTCGATGGTGGTTTCCACACTATCGTTGCGAGCAAGAGTAACACCCAACTATAGTGAAACTCCTTTCCACGGTCCTGCATTTCTATGCAATCCTAGACGAACTCATTCATTAAGTATCGAGACCATCAAATCTTGATGCCCTGGACACATTCCTGTGCTGCTAGGATTACCCAAAGTGGGAACTCATCCTTTTGGAACTTGCACATCATCTTTCAGGAAAGTACTTGCATGTTAAAACAAACTCGACCATCATTGATAGCCAAAATAATCGATCCTCCTGTTCCTATGTGTGTACCATATATTTGATACACCTCTTCTTGTGAAGCATATTGTGCTACTACTGCAACAATAGGATCCTCGCATGTTCTAGGAAGGCCTGAGACTTTGTGTATTGTATCTATGTTGACTTGGTATGCACAGTCTATCTAGATGAATCCTCCATGCAACCTGCTGAGTAAGAACCAAACACATGAGTTGATGTTCAGGGTACGCCCAAAGTGGGGGACATCCAATAGTGTCATAATCTCTGATTTTTAGATGGGATTTTCCCATGGTTTGGTGACCACCTTCTCTCCTTTAGTGATTTATGCGTAAGCATTGAAGTGTAATTCAAGGAATTTCACCTTGTCCTGTATATTGTAGTCTGCGAAATTGAGGCTGGTAATCATGCCCAACATGGGTCCTTAGATGTCCACCTCGCTAGGTATTTCAACCATGGGCACCTATGCTTCTTTTACAACCTTTTCTTTGGGTTGGGCCTTCAACTTGCTTGAGGAGGCCATTACTCTGGTCGGATATTGGCTTGGTTGACTTGTTTCACTTCCACACACTGCTCGTGAACTTTTCTCTGTATCACCTTCCCTACTATGAACTATAAGGGTTTCACACGCTGAACACTCGACATAGATCTGCTCAATATACACTGCACTTGGCTCTGGTCACTCTAAACTTTTCTCTCTGCTCACTTTGAACTCTACAATCGATGAATAGCCATGTAGTGGGAGCTTTAAATAATCATGCAAGAACTTCCCTACATTACTTTTTCTCTCCTAGCTTTCCACTCAGATTTGCACCCATCATTAATGCTTATCGACAATATGTTATACTTCCATAACTGTCGATGCACCCGTTAGTAATTGTTGCCATAACTATATTCATTCCCGGTGCCATTGTGACCTATCTTAGCCCAACTACCTATATCATCACCACCTTATTATCCCATGTGTCCCATCGTCCACCTATCGCATCCAACTGACATGTTCTATGTTCTTTAATATGGCATTTAAACCTCAAAATCCATAGAATCTTCCAATTCTACTTTAGCACGACTTGTCCTATCCCAAATATTACCTATATCTGTCCTATCGTACTAATCATTTCACACTTATAAATTTCTTTAATTCTACCTACCTAAATCCTACACTATGCTAACACTGACACTTCATCAATTCATGGTGCATCCAAACCTTGCAGGTTGTAATATGCCTTCACCCATGATCCGAAAAGATCGTTTAAACAACAATGATTGAGTTATTTTGCATGTGCTAAATTAACCATTTAGGAAATGAATGAAAGAGGAAGAATTCAAAGAAACTTAGCAGCCATATAAACACCTACAAATCTGAACATAAGCATGAATAACAACAAAACCATGGAACACCAAAGTGATAACGAAGTTCGACAATCTCACCTACGTCTCCGGGCCTATGTCTCAGTGGGCTTTCTTATTTCTCTTCAAACATTTTCAAGTACATGATGAAAGTTCCAAAGGATTACAACAATGAGCTAGTCGTGTTCTACCAAATCTCAAGAACCCATCAAAACTGACGACATCGAAAACGAATGTACGAAGCTCCCAGAAATGGCCTGCAAAGGTGTGCTGCTCAATAGCTTCTCTGCATAACAATGGCCTTGGCTCAAAAATACTGTAGCATAAACCTACTATGAACCTCCTCCCCTTGGCTTCAAGAAGCCCTGGTTTATATAGGCCTGAAGTTGGTAACCATCTCCCAACTTCCCCCCAAGATCTGGCCTCAAAAAGGGCCCAAGATCCTCCAAACATGGATAATATCTCAAAAAATTGCTGAAGAAATCCATTTAAAATCATATAATAAAGTTAAATAACCCACTTTGGAGAAATATAGAGTGCAACCCCCTTGTGGTCCAACCCCTAGTCATATTGGGTTCCTCCATGTGTTCTCGGGCTAAGCTGGGGGCACTAGCCCCTTACTCGTTCTACTCCTAGTCGTGTGGCACATCCATGGAACCTCGGGCTAGTACCCATGCGCTCCAATAGTTCTATTTAGCCCATATATTAAGGCCCACGATTACGCCCCTTGGTTGACGGTCTAGCTCGACTGACCGGGGCTAACCCCTTATCCTCCGCGCTCAGCAATAAGATCCGGGTCATATGCATTATCATCAGAACCAGGGGCTAGCTCTCGCGCCAATCAGATAACATGACGGTTCTATGGAGTGAGCACATGGTATAGTGCCGGGGCTATACTCTAATGGAGCTACCCATAATATCTCACCCAAAGTATAGAGTTGGGGTCATATCACAATGGACACATGGCACACGCTGGGGGCTAGGGCCTAGCCCCAGCCCTATCCTTCTCCATCCGACCCATAATTTTAATTCAAATATAAAACGTGCCATATATGGTTAAGAACCACCAGGTAGGTGGGCTGGTAGCCTGACCTATGTGAAAGCTTGGTGCCCATGGAGTTCCACGATTCTAACTGGGTGGACTCCAAAACCAATTTTTCCAAAAACATCTGTCCAATGAATGGGTGCCACGTGGTAGCCCATGTCTAGTCCACGTGGCACTGTACCATACGCCCAAACATGCCACGTGTCAATCAACCATTGGTCCATTGTCTACCCAGGTGTCATCCCAATGACACACCACTGTACCTGCCACGTCTTCCACGTGTCGTACAGCTATATGGCCCTGCCACGTCAGTCATACAGACATGCCACGTGTCACCCTTGCAGTGGTGACACATGTCACACAATAAATGGTCCACCTGTCACATCAACTACCCAATCAACCTCTGTCCATGCCAGTGGCATGTACCCTACCACGTCAGCTATATGACAATACGACCTGTACATACAACTGCCACGTGGCACTTGACAGACTATACAGTCATCATTTTTTTGCCTGTTTGGCCAAATGAACAGACCGGGATATCTTGAGCATATGACGTCCATTTAAGCCCATTCAAGTTGCATGCGGTTTGTAACGTTGAGGCCTACACACACGTCTATTTTGAAGATATTCCAAGCACTTTGATTTTTAGGCCTTTTTGAGCCCTATGTGGCTTCTGGATCCAATTCTGGATCGCACCTCCCCACTAAAGACATTTTGGTCCTCCAAAAGGTTACAAAATGAACCTTACTGATTACATACTCATAAGGATAACAAAAACAAAAAACTATGTTGTTCAAAATGATGTTATAACAGGTCATCATTTCAACATGTGTGATTACATTAATGGAAGCAAAATACAATGAAGATGTGACATCCACTTTTGGCAAAACCAAGTGATTGTTTTCTTTCCTTCAAGGTGTTCCTCTTGCTTCGCTGGTGATCCCTCTTCCTTCGTGAGTACATGCGCAATCCTTTTGTCCTTCTTTGGACGAAGCTGCAGATTAAACTTCCAACAATTAGCCTTTTGATGTCCACCCCTGTTGCAATAAGTGCAGTGGTTTTTCGGCATCTAGACTTGTTTTCTCTTCTCTTTCTTCTGTTGTGGACTTGAGCCTTTATGTCGTGTCTCCTTCCTAGTCGACATAAACTTCCTGTACAAATATTGTCTCTTCCAACACTTGGCAACACAATGCTTAATTGAATGACAAAAAGTACAAGGATACATATTCCACAAGTTTCAGATTACATGATTACGTTTTTTATAATAAAAAAGAGAATTGGAAAAATCATGACCATTATACCTCTCTTGTTGATCTTCAGTTTGCTTTGGAGATGATTTGCATTCACTATCACCATCAAGGAGTGATACACCATCACCTTTCGTGAATCGATACTGCAATGACTTAGGCTGGTCATTTGAAGCATCACTTGCTTCCGATGTTTTGGAGCCCATCTTGGAGAATGCTCCAATCTCCTCTTCGCCATATCCCAATCCTAAATAATGAGGTCTTTCCACAACCTCTATGGGATTAATGATACCTTGACCTTTGATTCGAAGGCCCTTTCCTTCATATCCCATCTTAGTTAGCAATTTCAAACCTACACCTTTTGTATGTTTTTCAAATGCACCAAAAGAACCATCTTGATGGGATCTATGCGAAATTGATGAATGACCTTCACTGCATACCTCAAAGATATTTTTTGAAACAAATGTAGAAGGCAATTCCTTCAATCCTTCTTTGCCTTTGTTGTTCTTTGAAGCTTTCTCTTGAACCGATCTCTTTCGTTCCAAGCAATCTTCATACAACACTTTCACCATCTCGGTCATGGCAAAGAGAGTTTTTCGCATATCCTTCTCATCCTGGGAAAGTCCCTCTTTAGATGCCATTTTATCAACTGAGATGAGCTCTTCCCTGGTAAACATGCAAACTCAAATTCCAACCGTCAACTAGTTATGATACCACTTGATCCAAAAAGATCTTTTAAATGACAATGGTTGAGTTATTTTGCATGTGTTAAATTAACCATTTAGGAAATGAATGAAAGAGGAAGAATTCAAAGAAACTTAGCAGCCATATAAACACCTACAGATCTGAAGATAAGCATGAAGAACAACAAAACCATGGAACACCAAAGTGATAACGGAGTTCGACAATCTCGCCTATGTCTTCGGGCCCATGTCTCAGTGGGATTCCTTATTTCTTTTCAAATATTTTCAAGTACATCATGAAAATGACAAAGGATTACAATAATGATCTAGTCGTGTTCTACCATATCTCAAGAACCCATCAAAATCGATGGCACCAAAAACGGATGTACGAAGCTCCTAGAAATGGCCCGAAAAGGTGCACTCCTCAATAGCTTCCCTGCATAAGAATGGCCTTGGCTCAACAATCCTGTAGCATAAACCTACTCTAAACCTTCTCCCCTTGGCATCAAGAAGCCCTGGTTTATGTAGGCCTAAATTTGGTAACCATCTTCCAACTTCACCCCAAGATCTGGCCTAAAAAAGGGCCCAAGATCCTCCAAAAATGGATAAAATCTCCAAAAAACTGCTGAAGAAATCCATTTAAAATCATATAATAAAGTTAAATAACCCACTTTGGAGAACTATAGGGCACAACCCCCTTGTGGTCCGGCCCCTGGTCATATTGGGTTCCTCCATGTGGCCTCTCGCTAAGCTGGGCGCGCCTTACCTGTTCTGCTCCTGGTCGTGTGGTGCATCTCTGGAACCTTGGGCTATTACCCACGCGCTCCAATAGTTATGTTTATCCCCTAGAATAAGGCCCATGGTTACGCCCTTTGGTCGGTGGGCTAGCCCGACCGACCGGGGCTAACCCCTTAACGTCCGCGCTCAACAATCAGATCTGGGTCATATGCATTATCATCAGAATCGGGGGCTAGCTCCTGCACCAATTGGATAACATGATGGTTCTATGGAGTGAACACATGGTACAATGCCAGGGCTATACTCCAACAGAGCTACCCATAATACCACGCCCAAAGTATAGAGTCGGGGTCATATCACAACGGACACATGGAACGTGCTGGGGGCTGGGCCTAGCCCCAACCTTATCATCTGCCATCCGACCCATAGTTTTAATTCAAATATAAAACGCACCATAGATGGTTAAGACCCACTAGGTAGGCGGGTTGGTAGCCTAGCCTACGTGAAAGCTTGGTGCGCATGGAGGTCCATGGTTCAAACCCAATGGACTCCAAAACCAAATTTTCCAAAAACATCTGTCCAATGAATGGGTGCCGCGTGGCAACCCATGTCTGGGCCACGTGGCACCATACCATACACCCAAACATGCCACATGTCAATCAACCATTGGTCCACTGTCTGCCCAGGTGTCTGCCCAATCACACACCACTGTACCTGCCACGTCTGCCACATGTCGTACGATTGTAGGACCCTTCCACATCAGTTGTACATACATGCCACGTGTCACCCTTGCAGTGGTGACACATGTCACACAATAACTGGTCCACCTGTCACATCAATTGCCCAATCAACCTCTGTCCATGTCAGTTGTATGACCGTATGGCTTGTACAGTCAACTGCCATGTGGCACTGTATGGACTATACAGTCATCATTTGTATTTGCCTGTTTGGATAAATGAACAGACCGCGCTATCTTGAGCATACGACGTTCGTTTGAGCCCGTTTAAGTTGCGTTGGGTTCGTAACGACGAGGTCTACGCACAGTCCATTTTGAAGAGATTCTGAGCACTTTGATTTTTAGGCCTTTCTGAGCCCTATCTGGCTTCTGGATCAACCAAGCTACCATTGATCAATCCCTTTAGTATTTGACCAACGAGCATTTTTAACTTTGTTGCACTAGCCTCACTGATGTACACAATTCTAAAAGGGTCCTAACCAATGCATTTGAAGCTTGTCATCATGCTTCAAGGACTTGTTGTCATACAATAATACCAAAGATCATGGTTGTAGATTCTTGCGTCGAACATTATGATCGTGCTATGCCTTCTATTTTTATTTTTCCACCATCTGGTTGTGTTCGACAATCAATCAGTCCTCTTCCAATTCCAATAACTCATCCAACTATCTTTGTAGTGACTGATCATTTGACATCTATGTCATAACTGTAATTCTGGGACTTGGTACCACAAATTCTAATGGCACCACCGCTTCTTTTCCATAGAGTAACCTAAATAGTGTGTGTTTAGTCAATCTCTTACTGGTAGTTCTATATGCACAAAATATTGTTGTAATTTATTTATCCCAATCATCACGCCTTACATTACATACCTTGGCTAATGCATGCTCCAATATCTTGTTGAATGCTTCAATAGTGCCATTGTCTCGTCGATGATTCAGTGTTCTCTTCTGATGATGGATCATGAAATCTTGGTTTAGCACACATATGGTGTCATTCAAGAAGTGCACATCCTGATTTCTCATCAGTATATTAAGGCATCCAAACCTGGTGGTAATGTTCTAAAAAATAAATCGCATGACAGTCTCTGTAGTACAATCCTTTACTAGCATATCTTCTGCCCAATGGGTCAAGTATTTTGTCGCAGTGATAATATACAATGCACTAGTTCTGCACATCATGGGATTGATCGATCCTACAAAATTAATTGCCACTTCTTAAATGGCTCTAATGGTGACCAGAAAGAGTGGTAGTTCATCTCACTTTAATGACTTCCCTATCCATTGGAAAATGTCACAACTCTTACAACAATCCTTAGGATCTTTAAATAACGATGACCACCATAATCACGCGCATAACACTTTTTGTGCAGTTGCCTTCCCTACGCTATGTTCACCAACAATTTTTTCGTTTTCCCTGCAAAACACCATTTTTTTCTCATGCTCCAACACACATATGTGCAAGATCCCATTAGCATCAAGTTTGTATAATTTCCTTGCAATCAATTGGTAATTAACACTCTAGGTTACTTGTTGTCTATGTTGTTCCTGAGTATGTTCTTCTAACACCTTACCTATTGTAAAGTATGTTGCAATATGTACAAGTTGATTTGGCATTACCTCAATGCTGAAAAGTTGTACATCCGGTAGTTCATCATCCAGATTGCCTCCAACTTCCATTGAATATATCCTTGAGATATGATTGGGCCCCACATTGTGCTTGCACGGTTTGACCACTACTTCAAACTTGAACTCTTGGGAGAGTAACAACCATCGACATATCCTCCCCCCCAACACGGTTTTGTTCACCAAGTATTTGAGCATTGAATGATCAATGAAAAACTTGAAGTGAGTGTCGAGTAAGCAATATCTAAATTTTTGCAAGGCATACACCATCACCACTCCTTCACGCTTCATGGTTGTACAGTTTCCTTTCAGAATCAAAGAACTTTTTGATGGAAAAGTAGATTGAATGATGAATATTATCCTCTCTTAGCTATGCCAACATCGCGCCAAGAGCAATGGATGATGCATCCACATGTACACAGAAGATCCTAGTCCAATTTGGAAATATAAGAATCGACGCAGTAACTAATCTCTCCTTCAATGTGTCCAATGCCTCCTAGCATTCCTATGTCCATACATACTTGTTATCCTTGCATAATAGCTTCTCCAATGGCACAACAACCCTCACATAGCTCCATATGAATCGTCTATAATACTTTGTATGTGCCTAGGTTGCACAAAACTCTCTTACGGAGGTTGGGGCTAACATGTCAATAATCGCTACAATATTTTCTTGATAGCCCAATAGGCCTTCCTTATAGAAGACATGTCCTAATATAGTCCCAAACGATGTACAAAAGATGCATATTTTTAGATTTTAAGAGATCTGTAACTACTTGGATCTATCAAACATCTATACCTGCTTGCATCTATCCAACATCAACCATAATACCTGCATATTCTCTTTGAGTAGGCTAAACAATTTCCAATCATCTAAGTATGCTTCCAGAAATTTATGCGTGGACTCTTTAAAAGCAGCGACAACAATCCTTGAGAACATTGCAGGTGCATTCTTCAGACCAAATGGCATCATGGTATATGCAAACGAGCCCCACTCTATCACAAAGCTTGTATTGGATCGATCTTCCTCCACGATGTGCACCTGGTGGTAACTTGAAAATCCATCCATGAATGAATAATCTTTGCACCCACCCATGTTCTCCAACATTTCATCTGTAAATGGTGTAGGAAATGGATCATGCACACAAGTTGCATTTAAGATCCTCAAGTCTACACAAATCCTTAGATCATTTGTCTTCTTTGGCTGCACTACCATTGGGTTGATCCATTCAGATTCTTCCATCAGGACAACGATCCCCGAGTCTAGCATGCAGTCCAACTCCTTGCACACCGTTTCTTTGAATTTCGAGTTCAATCGATATGGTCTCTTCTTGATTAGTTTGGCATCTAGTTTCAACTAGATTTTCATCTCTCTAAGAGATCCTGTGGTACCCTTGATCTAAGAAAATGATGTAGACCCCCTTCTCTCCTAAGGGATGCACGACCTCCCAGTCAAGATCTTTGATTCTCGAGTCGAACGACCCTCTGAAACTTTGTTGGTCTCATTTTGTATTAAACACAGGTCCTGTCGACTCCCTGCACAGGCTTCTTGATACCCGTGACCTTCCCTTTCATGTTCTGTGAAATCTTAGAGTTGGCGTTAGCGCCTTTTCTCTCAGCCCCTTCTCAGATGTGACCTTGGGCGATGGCCTCACACCTACGTGCAATTGCGGATCGCCCTCAACCTTGTAAAGGTCGAGTACTTTTTGTCCCTGAAATGCGAGACGACTGTCGATATCACAATCTTGACTGTGATTTCAAACAAATGACCGAGATCTATTTCTTAGGATCAACGGTTCAGATCTCCTCCTCCCAGATCGATAGCTGTGGCCGATTCAGAATTTTGGACTTCAGAATTCTCAAATATCAAACCTTAGTTTCCTTTGCAAGGCAATCTTCCAGAGCGAAAGATCTACTGACACCTGTCCCCTTAAATCAACGATTGTGATCTCTGCGGGTCTCCGGACTTTGGGTTTCCCAAATCTTAAACCCTGCTTTCCTCCATA
>CBVK0101092286.1:0-13222 GCA_900067695.1 Picea abies
TTTCATTTTGCCACCAAGGGGTTAGAACACAACCTTCTAACATCAAAACACAGATCCTCACCCAACTTTGAGTTTTTTTTATTGAAAGGAAAGACAACTAACCTATATTCTAATCTATTTACCTAAAATATTTAACCCAGATTAGATTTTTGGGATAAAAATTACTCTATCTTGGGGCTATTTGATCAAGTTTGAACAGTTTGATCAAATTTATTCACTAAGTAAACTATCTACTTGGCTAAGATTAAACAATTCAGCCAAGCTTTATTCACTAATCCTATTAGCATAAATTAAAAAAGACTTGACCATGGTTAAATTGTATGGATCAAGCCATTATTATTGCACCGGGCCTTATCCATTTTTCTTTTATGCCCTCTTTTATTCTTTCCTTTTTATTTTATTTCTTTATTTTTTCTTTTCTTTCTTTCTTTCTTTTTCCTTTTCTTTTGAAAATAATTTTCAAAATGAAATATTATTTACAACCAAAATACAACAAGAGTAAAAATTTCCAATCACCAGTTGATCCTATGAAACATAGGGTTATAACAACACCAACGTCTTGTTTACAACCTTGGTTTGTCCATCAGTCTGAGGATGGAAGGAAGTGGAGTACTTCAACTTGATATCCATTTTCTCCCAAAGTGTTGTCCAAATTATTCCCAAGAACTCACTGTCCCAATCATATATGATGGAGGCTGACAATCCGAAATGTACCCAGATATGGCTGAAGAATAGTTCAATTACCTCTCGTCTAGAGATTGTATTCTTATAGGGAATGAACATACACCTTTTGCTGAAGCGGTCTACCATAATGAATAAGTGATCATGGCCTCTACGATTCATAGGAAAACCTCCAAACAAATCCATGGAGATACTCTCTCAAGGTATGCTTGGCACTTGAAATGGCATGTACAAGCAAATATTCCAGTTTCTTGGCTTGCTAGTGTTACAAAGAACACATCCTCTAACAAAATTTGTTAGTTGCTCCTGCATCTTCAACCAATACACATAGCATTACAAATTTTCCACTGTCTTTATCACGCCAAAATGACCAACAACCCCATAAGTGTGTGCTTCTCTCATAAACTGAACTCTTCTATCCCAGGTATGCATAGTTTGTCTAGATTATACAACAATCCTTATTGGATGTGGTATTCATTTCCTTCCATGACAATGACCAACCTTTCCTTTAGTTTCTTGTAGAATCCTCTAAAATCTTCATATCCCTCACAATATCCACTTAGAAGTTCATGAGTGAAAGGCTCAAGTTGCATTATCATTCCAATTGCTGCATTCTTCTCTAGTGGTGGTCGAGAGAGCATGTTTGCTACCCTATTCATGGCTTCTTTCTTATACTTAATTAGTGGATGAAATTTCTACAAGAAACCTAACCACTTGTAATGCCTCACCTGTTGAATCTTGCTATGACTTTGTAGATACCGAAGGGGATGATGATTCATGTGTATGATTGTCTCTTTTCCCAATAGGTAATGCTTCCACTTCTTCACTGCCTGTACAATCACAAAAGCTCTGTATCATATGTGGGGTAGTCAAGCATTGCTCCATGAAACAACTTTGAATGGTAGCACACATGCCTTTCTCTTTGCATGAGCACTGCTCCTAATGCATATTGATCCAAAAAGGATTCAGATAAGGCTAATAACAACTCAGAATGCATAGAGGCAACTCATAACGCTCAAAATGGATTCAGTAGATAGATAAAGGGAAAAAATTCAAAGTTTCCAAAACTTAGTTAAAATGGCATGATCGCGAAAAGCGGGTTGCAAGCTTTCTAACGGTGCAAACGGCTGGTCAAACAGAGTTACGGATCAAAAGATACTCACGGTCAAATTTTTGGTCAAATTAGCCCAATCAACATGGACGAGTCATCATTCGTACTGCTGACGTCAACATCAGTACGGATGATGTCATCGTCCATACAGTATACATGGAAAGTGTAGAGGGAGACACATGTCATGATGACGTCAACATGCCACATGGCAACACCAGAGGTTTCCACATGTCACACGCCAATAGGCTTTTCAGGGCCCCATGTGGACCAGTAAAAAAGTGCCATGTGGCACCCCCAGGTGACGCCACATGGCACCACCCAGAAGGTGCCACATGTCCAGTACGAATGTGTCATCAGTGGCTAGGTGGGCCAATCAATGGATTCCACATGGCCCAATCGAAGGGCACCACATGGCACCCCCAAAATGCCCAAGGAGGGCACGTGACCGAAAATTAAAAAAATATATATATTAAAGAAACCTACCAAATATAGTGGCAGTTTCTCCATATATGGCATATTCTGCCAAATTTAGCACTCTTCCAAACCACTCCCAGAATCTCTGCCAAGTATAGAATTCCACCAAAATTTGTTGCAACGATATGTGTTAAAAAGGGGAGGCTCGTGGGATTCGACCCCATGACCTCCGCCAACTAAACGCGTTAAGATAACATATGCTAACCAATGTGCCAAGCACCCTCTTTAATGCATAACCACATGATTTTATTATAAAAGGGGCCTCTTCCAATGTACGAGACAAAGGTGGCAGACCGAGCGTGCTTGTGCATATTTTGGCATGGTTTTCGAGACAAACAGGGAATGGATTTTGAGACAGTCCAATCATTTATTGCAAAGGCAAGGCATGAAAACTGAGGCAGGGGTGTCTTTTGGGACTGAAAGTGTCAGACTCGGATCGAGGCGTGGAGACAGTCATTTTTAGGTAATTCGACGCCACGAACACAGTGGTGATGCTAGTTTTCTAATATGAGAAAAAATTCTGTAGCTTAACTCCAGAATGAGGTATACTTATGTATTTTGCCCAATTATTTTGGCTTAAAGGGCACACATCCAAGCAAGGCAAAGTGGATTGAGAAGGACAATGTGAGGGGACTTTTCCCTCACTTACCAATTTATTGATGAAATATTTTAGTGGTCCAAAAAGATCTCAGTGAGAACGCATGATCCAAAAAGGATCTAGAGGAGGCTAAGAACAACTCAAAACTCGTAGAGGCAACTCATGACACTCATAATGGCTTCAGTAGACAAAGAAAGGGAAAAAATTCAGAGTTTCCAAAACTCAGTTAAAATGGCATGGTCTCAAATAACACGTCAAAATATGTCTAACAACGCAAAAATATTGTCAAACAGACTTACGGATCAAATGATACAAGCAGTCAAAGTTTAGGTCAAACTTGGTCAAAAAGTCAAAAGGTCAAAGTGACACTGTCACCACTGCAAGGGAGACACGTGGCACACCTGTACAACTGACATGGTAGAGTGATGAATTGGCATGGGATGACATGGCAAGGTTGTACAGGTTTGATGGAAGACACGTGGGTGAATTAGGTTGTGACAAGTGTCATTTTCATGGGAAAATAGACACGTGGGTGAATTAGGTTGTGACAAGTGTCATTTTCATGGGAAAATGTTATGGTGCCACGTGGCCCAGTCGTGGGCTGCCACCTGGCACCCCTCTAGTATAGTTGGCAAGTGGTAAAATTATATGACTCCCAAAGAGTCTAACTCCTAACCTCTTTAGCCCAAGGGCCTTACAACTCTATGCTAGCCAACCTTCTACTACATAGACCTTGTTTATAACATGGCGACAATTTTATTTAACTTTACTAATGTTTCGTGTGGGGGAAGAAAAGGGATATTCCCTCGACCCAGCCCTTTCTTATATGCTAAACCATGCGACCATATATATGTCCATCACCAACGGTCAAATTTAACTGCCTGCCATTTTAGGGGCATATTCCGCCAGTTTAAACCACCACCATATTTAGCAAGAGCACGCCAAATTTGGTTGCAATTGTGTATTAAAAAGGGGAGTCCACGAGATTCGATCTTGGGACCTCCGCTAACCAAAGCTATAAATATAGATCCACCTACCAGTGTACCAAGCACCCTCTTTATTGCATAATTGCCAACTTTTTAAATAAAAAGGGGTGTTCTCTAGTGTATGGGGACAGAGGAGAACTAAGAGCGCACCCGTACAAATTTTAATATGGATTTCGAGAAAGGGCACACAATTCAAGATTTTCCCAGTCATTTATTGCAGAATAAAGGCACAAAAATCGAGGCATGGGTGTCTCTTGGGCTTGAAAGTGTTAGACTTAGATTGAGGTGTGGAGACAATCATTTTTAGGTAATTCAACGCGACGAACATAGTGGTGATATTAGTTTTCTGAGCTGAGCAAAGCTTCTATAACTTAACTCCAAAATGAGGTATACTTATGTATTTTTCCCAATTTTTTTGTGGAGCTAATAAAAGTGCCTACCCATTTGAGAGCATGACTCGAAGATGTAGTCCATAAGGGATGAACTCCATTATCAAGTTCTTTGTGTTCATATTGCATCCTTATGTCTCTTTCCTTTTGAGATTTTCCTTCTTTATGGTGTACTTTAGTTTATGCTCATTTAATACAATTCTTTAATAAGTCACCCGATGAAAAGATCCCGGATCACATATCCACTAGCATCTGTCTCTAGCTCAAAAGATCGTTGCAAATTTGGCATGGATAAGATTGGAGCATCACTGGTTTTCTTCTTCAAGTCTTCAAATGCTATTTGATGTGTCTTACCCCAATGCAAGCTCTTTCTTTTGGTGGTCAAGGCATGCAATGACACTGCTAATGTGGAGAATTTTACAATGAACTTTCTCAGATATTGAGCTGCTCCCATGAAATTCCTAACCTTTGTCACATTGGTGGGAATAGGCCATTAGGTGATGGCTGCAATCTTCTCCGGATCTACCCTCAGCACTCCTGCTCTGATCATGTGTCCAAGATATATCAAGGAAGTCTTTCCAAACTCACATTTTTGTAAGTTGTCATTCAATTGAGTCTTCCTCATGATCTCTATTACCTGTGTCACATGTGAGAGGTGTTCTTTCCAAGTATTTATAAAGATTAGTATGTCATCCAAATATACTATTACAAAAGAGTCAATGAAGGGGTGTAGCACATCATTTATTAGTCTCATGAACGTTGCAATTGTGTTTCATAATCCAAAAGGCATTACTAACCACTCGTACAAAATTTGTCTTGTTTTGAACACTATCTTCCATATGTCTTCCACTTTGATCCTCACTTCTTGGTAGCCTGATTTGAGGTCCAATTTAGTGAGAATTTGGCTTGTCATTGTTGATCCAACAAGTCATCAATCATTGGCAAAGGATATTTATTCTTTATGGTGATATTATTCAAGGCGTGGTAGTCAAAACACATTCTACAACTTCCATCTTTCTTTGGCACCATGATGATGGGTGAATTGGAGGGTGTCGTACTAGGTTTGATGAATCTTTTCTCCAACAACTGTTTCAGATGCTTCTTTACTTCATTTTCTTTGATGATGGGATTCCTATACAATTCAATGTTAGGCATTGGTGATTTCGACAACAATTGAATCTCGTGTTCAACCTCTTTATTGGGTGGCAGTCCCTGAGGCTCTTGTAACACTTCTCTATAGGCTTCAGTCAATTGTTGTAGTTGTTAAAGTTGTTTTCAACTACATCCTTCCAAGGATGCATTGATCTCCTACTCACCACCTTCTCCTTTCTTCTTTCCTTCTCTCAATAACAACAATACAAACTTCTTTGTATTACCCATGATTTTTCTTTCTTGATGAGCACAAATCAAGGAGAGATTAGCTTTGTCCTTGTGTGTATTTATGGCATATGCTTTTCCATCCTTCACTAGCATATACTAGTTTTCTCTCCTTTTGAAAATGGTATCCCTTACGTACAAGTATGGACTTCCCAAGATTACTCCACATATGTCTAGAGGGACCACATATGCATTACTACTTCATCAACAAAGCTTTGATTGATGGAAAACTTAAATTTGCATTACTTGCTCACTTTCAATTCCACATATTTCCTTACCCACGCCAGAGGGTATGGATGCAAATGATCTTGAGTCTCTAGTCCAAGCTTCTCAACCAGTTGCACAAATATCAAGTTGGATTGCGATCTAGGATAAAAAAAACAATCCACCTTGTTTTTCTTCATGTGGATTTTAATGCAGAAAAGTTCGGTCATTGCCTTCTCCTCCTTGTTACTACAACCAAGTAATGCTACTTCTTTCTGAAGATTAGTGAAATTAATCTTCCCTTATGGGTTTGAGGTACTTAATCAGTCATTGGTGACTCATTTCCTAGAGCTCTTCTTACTACATCACTCTCCCACCATTGCAAAGCATGGCCTTCAAGCTCCAATCGAGCAAAAATAATCTTTTGTTTCCTTGTTACTTCATGAACACTGAAGTATACTTCCATTTGCTGTATCCATTGTTTCAACCTGATAACATCCACTTCCACAACATATGGCTTGATCTCCACCTTGGCCTCCACACAAAATGGTACCTCTGTCTTGATATAGTTGCATTCTCCCATCTTTGGCTCGGTCTTATGCTTTTTCTCTGGCTTATTTTCTTCTTTCTTTTGGCCTTCATGAAAAAACTCAGTTGATGGTGTTTCCTTGCTCTTCGCTACCATTAGTTGTGACTCTATCGATGTCAATGTGGCCAAAATTTGTTCAAATCAATCCAACCTGACCGTGGGATCTTCTTTCTCTTCTCCTCCACAATGTTACCTTGACATTCTTGATGATCTACTTCACTCTATCCATGGAAACAACTCTTGTCCCTTTCTTTTGTAATCATTGCAGGTACTTACCATATAGGTCTCACTAAATGCATTCAAACTTCTTCTATGATACCATTTGATTCGTAAAAGGGAGGCTTATAGCCTCATATTTTTACCAACATGGAAATCTCTATAAGACAAATATACACTTAGCTCTCATTCGCTTATGGAAACTCGATTGATCAAATTATGAGGGTGTCGACTTCCTGGAGGTTGATCCAAAAATCAAATCTAAAGTTGAGTTGGATGAAAGGAAAATTGACCAAGTCGAGTTGAATGAAAGGCAAGTTGACCACAAGTCGAGTTGGATGAAATTTTGGTCGACCAAGGGAACCAAACTGACTCAATGAAAACCCAGTCGATCAGTGGGTGGATCTAATTGACTAGAAAATTCCGTTGGTCGAATAAGAAAGAAGAAATCGACTGATGGACAACCCAATTGGAATGGGTCAACCATTGGTTAAAACAAATAGCCAAAGGGAGAATTCAACGATCAATAGTGAAGGAAAATCCCTACAAGGAAAATTTGGGCAACCAAAAATAACATAAAAATGTTTAGGGAGATTTTGGTTACCAACAACAAGAAAAAAAATGTATGGAGGACAGGTTTAACATTCAATAATAGAGAAATGTCTGGGGTGAAATTGGTAGTTGACGTAATTGTGAAAACATGTATATGGTTCATGGGTAGTTAACAAATTCCCAGACAACCCCATATTTCAAAGTATGTATTGTATATAAATTATGGGCAAAGGAAAACACCCTTGCAAAGTCGAGAATGTGAAGCATGACCTATAGGCATGGTGTGGACACCGACTAGCAGTAAACTCAACTCTGAGAGTGAGAAAATTCCCAACGACTCTTAAAAAGACAACTCTGAGAGTGAGAAAATTCCCAACGACTCTTAAAAAGAAATTATAAACCCCCAAGTAAGTAGAAATGGTCGCGAAGGAGGGTTGTCGATTTCCCAGTTCATAATGAATGTACGTGCATGGGTAAAGAACGATTGGTCTAGCTTATTGGTTCACAAGAACCGTATCAAAGGAATAACACGTGTGAGAAATAATTGACACATATTTCTCTTTGCTAAATAATATGCAGATGACCATTAAATCAAAATAAACTCCAATAACCATTCATTGAATTACAATGTAGACATTTCCACCCATAGACAATTAATTCAAATATGAAAAACACATACAAAACTTAGAATTTACCCTGGAAATCCAAACAAAAAAATCAACAATCTTTTGGCTCTGCCCAAGCTATTTATGATTCAACAATGTGCAAGTTACATGCTCTTTGATTCATCTCTATGCTCCTTAGTGACATCTGGGAAACCTCTTTACATCATTCATTGCCAAATAACTCCTTTTTCATTGTGGGGAAAACATGATATAAGAGACTGAGTTGACTGGGAGGATAGCTGGAAGGTCAAGCATCCCCAATGCTTCAACTTCTCTCCAGTCCATTTCTCCTTATTCTTTTTGTTTATTTGTATTTTCTCCCATATGGAAAAAAGGTCTCATGAATGTTTCATTATTTATTTAGATATAACAATATACTGCCCGACTTTACATACATTACATATTAAAGTGGACATCAATCATGATGGCATGGAGTCGTTCATGCCAACACATTGATCTCCTTCTTCATCCATAGCCTTAAAATTTTCCTATTCTGATCATCTTAGAGCTCGTATCGATAGCCAATTATTCTTGTTGGATCTGATTTAGATAATGTATTTAGGTATAATTACTCAAAATGGTGCAAGTGCACAATTTTAAGGTGATAACATGAGGGTCTTCAACAACAATATTTCGTTGAATATTTCACGACACCAACTAAGGAGGATAGATTGTACCCTTAAATATACTACCCAATTCTTGACTACATGAGAGTGATCTTCCCTAGTGTTTTTTATCAATGTACTATAACAACATGATGACTGAGAGACTTATATAAGGTTAGTTTCAAGTGTGCTTAGGGGGATTTCAATACATCCAAAGGTATGTGGAAGATTGATTCCATAGGCACACTCTATTTGATGCAGTACTAATTGAAGGGGTATCTATAGAGGTGTATAAGGGTGTCCAACTAAGTGACTCTTGTATTCCCTACATGTATATTTCCCCAACCATAATTTTAACCATTTAACGACATATCTTTGTGCTCCAAGACTGTGGAACATGTCTCTAGATTTATTTATTTTTAAATTTGAGCACGTGTTGACATAGGAAAGATATTTGATACCACTTGTAATGTACTTAACTAACAAAATCAATGACTATTGAACAATTACTCGAGAAATATAAATTGCAAAAAAATAAATAAGAGAGACAATGATATAGAACCTGGAAAATATAACCCTTGTATTGATAGTTTAGAAAAGAAAGAGCAATGTTCACATGCTTCTTCAAGGGAGTAACCTCCTTTTAGCATAACTCCAATACAATAACAACACTTGACAAAACATTCCATAGCATACCAGCTCTATAAATAATGCCTCTTCATCAAAACCATAACTACTTGTGGTTCATGTTATCACAAAATCTAGCACTTGTGCAAAGCCTTCCCAAGACGCTAAACTAGTGTAACATATGGAAGTAATTTGCACTGTCACCTAGGAAAGTACTTCCTTCATTTTAGTGATGGATAAGGATCCAACACAAGGGAGGCTTCCTTTGCAATCTCAAGGGATCCTATAGCAAGATAAAGTCAATTCTATGGCCCACTATATTGGTCACTTGATTAGCTAGGTCAGAGTAAAGGGAAATGTTAGGATGAATTGAACAAGGCAAATGAATTATGTGTGAAAGAAGTGACAATCAATGATGTCTGTTGAAAAGTAAGTAAAATGCCCCGAAACACTAACTAGAAGAAAAGAAAAAGGCTGATAGTCTAGCTATCAAAGATAAAAAGATTGTTGTAATAAAACTTGAAACAAAAGATAGTATACTTCAACAATGACAATTTTATAATAGAAGCAATGAATTAGGTCTAAATCAACAATATGTAAGATGGAAAATATGCCAAATACCAAGTAAAATACTTGTAAACCATTAACCAATGATTGCATGAGAAAATAACATGAAACTATGTTAATTAGATGCAAATTAGCAAACCCTAATGGCTGAAAATGCAGAAATTGCAACAATGAATATGCTATAAATGATTTCAAGCATTCAATGCAAAGTGTCATACTATGAGGATGCACATGCAATATCCTAAAGCTATTACAAAATCATTAGGGGAGATATAGAGTTAATCTAGGGTTTTGTATCACTTGCAAGTAAGAGAGACTAGTGTCGTTTTCTCTCCTTGGGAAAATGGAGTCTATGCAACAACCTTCTATGGAGGCTATGAGCATAAGAAGATATGAAGATTAAAACCTATGACTATACCATCATAGGCCCATGCTTCAACTTCTAGGAAGGAAACCCTAATGTTTATACAATCATAAACCCACACTAGGTGTCGTCCTAATTCTTCCAAGGCATCTAGAAAGAAATTCAAATGGAGGGAGGTCAAACCCTAAGGTTTATACAATCATAAACCCTAGATTTAAACCAATAAGAGTAAGGTTAGGGGGATAAACAGTCTGAATCTCTAACTTGACCTCATATGCTTCAACAAATTTAGATGGACAAAATAAGGGGAGGGGATAAAAAATCTTAATCCTTCCTTCGGGTTTCTAAAATTAATCAAGGAGAGAATTTCACAAAAATATACCAAGAAAAAAACTTAAACTTGGAAAGAACACTTACTAAACCAAGTCGCGATGCATGAGGAAAATGTAGTTTCATAAATCATCCATCAAAACAAAAACATCCACAAGATCATCCTCCAAAAGGTGCACACAAGTACTCCATAGTAGAAAAAAGAGAAGAGAGAGAACAATAGAAGTGACTCCACACAAGTGTTGAGTTATGATTTATCTTTGAGGTAGCGCTAGCCTCTTTATATGAGGAAAAACTACTGCTATAACCCCTCAAATCCCCCAAAATAAAAAGTCATGCATGATACAAGTGAGATAGGTAAAGGTCGACCCTTGAAATAGCCTCTCCTACAAAGATACAATGAAAATATAGCAAAATGTCCCCCTCAAAAGGTGACACGTGTGGTGTGAAAGCCTCCAAAGGCCATGACGTCATCCTCCAAAGGTGAAAATGTGCCTCCAAAGGCCACACCCCTCAATTAAAAGGTGCAAGAAACATCAAAGGTCATGTCCCTCACCCAAAGGGTCATGTATCATCACCAAGAAGGATACCTCCATGCTAGGTCGACTCAACCATCATCATAACAATACATCATCTCTGTAAATGGAAAGTTTATGAGCTAGGGTGTGATGTCATAGGTGAATAAGGATCCCTAACCTCTCCTAAGAGGTGTGACATCATCTCCAAGTTCAACATCATCCAACCAAACCCTAATATGCTCTAGGGTGTCCTGCCCAAAGCAAGGGGATTCTTTCCTTCTAAGTGACCATCAAGTTGTATCTACAATATCTATTCCCATCTGCTCAATGTCCAATGCCCAAGAGGTGTGGGAATATACCTCAAGGCATGCCTAGTACCAAAGGACACAATGCTCTGTGTCAAGTGTGCAACGTCCTCTGAAATATGCATAACGTCTTGGCTGTCATGATCAAAACGTCCTACAAAGGACCATGTCAAGTGCACCATGGTCAACAAATCTACAGAATTAGGTAATACCAATAGTCATGTGATACAAGAGTCATTAGAATCATACAAAGTAAGCCATCATTTAATACAAAATCCAAATAAGTAATTCACATTTGGTATATTATTCATCTTCACATTAACTCAATATTTTATGCAATTTGGAAAGTTTAGGTATGGGAGGACCATCAAAAGACCCTATTAAGCGTGCCAATACCCAAGTAGAAGAATAGTTCCCGAGAATACCCATCAAAATGTAAATATAGTGAATGAAAACATTTTGTGGTTACTTCATGGTGACAGAGTCATTAACACACACGACATTGTGCTTGGTACATTTCCATGAGTGCCTCTGAAAAGGGAGCACTTGCTACCTGAGATACCCTTTCCTTAGTAGCGTGTTTATTCCAAACCCCTTTCTTTCCTTTTGATATTCATTTTATGCATTGCAAGTCCCCTTTTCATGTTTTAAGAACTTTATTCTTTCCTTTATTTCTTATTGGGATTATGTCCTTTTAATTGATATGCATTCAGTGCATTAGGACTAGGGGAGATCACCTCATAATGAGGGGGTAGAGCTCATTCCTACCTTTGTCTTCTAAAGTAGGCCATTCATTATTCCATGATTTTTTCTTTCTTTTATAACATTCTTTCTTTTTTCTTATTCATTGTTTTTAGCAATTGCATCAACCTTGACATTCTATCCCTTCTTCTCATAGGAGGATGTGTTGATATTATGGTAGCTACAAGAGGTATTAACCTCCACTTGTGACCTTTGATGAAATTATAATATTCCAAGAAGCAAGAGAAACCCTAAAAGACTTGGACATAAACCTAGAAGAGAAGTCGACCAAAGAAAATATTTTATATTGATTCTTTAGCACCCAGAAAGAGAAGTTGGCCCAGACAGCTTGGAAAAAGTAGTATAAATACAAGACGCCAGTTCTCATTTGAGACAGATCTCTCATAATTGTAGAAATTCACTTGTGTGCACTACAAAAGTCTAGTAGTGCATAAGTCTGGGGAGCTGCTGCAGCTGCAGTCTTGCAATTTGTATTTTCGGATTTTTTGGGTTGGACCTTTTGATAAGTCTTGGTTATCTTTGCTTGGTGCATTAGCCTTGGTTGGCTATTGATTTTATACTAGAATTATTCTCTTTGTCAAGGAAAAGGTGCTCAGGGGTGGCATTAGCACCTATGGTTGGGTGACAATATTACTATATTGTCTATGGTTAAACGAGCACACACAATTTTCTAACAGGTTATGGGCCCACACCTCCTTCATTTAGTCTAACCATTAGAAGGAAGCTAAGCCATAAGGTTATCAAGCTCATTGAAGAACTACCACTAGGGTTTCTAGAAGGTGCAATTACTGAAGCACTGCTGCTAGGGTTACTAGCATGTGCAGTTGCAGAAACCCTAAAACTATTGCCTAGCACCTTATGATGGAATACCTTACTAAAGGAGAATATGTTCTAGTGCACCTTAGTCCAGTGCACCTCTTGGCACTCTCAGAATGCAAAAATGTCAAGGTTGAGATTTTGGGTCAAAGCTTGACCAGTTATCAGTCAACAGAAATCATGAATGAAAAGATGAATCATCTACACTATTCAACGCTCACAGAAACTCTTGAAGATGACATGTGGATAATTGACAGTGGATTGTTTCAGCTTGGGCTTTGCTATGATATCTTGGGTCAGTAGGAAACATAAGTCTGTCGCATTCAACACAAAAAATCATAATATATCACAGCATGTGAGGCATGTACAGAAGCAGTATGGTTGAGAAAGTTGATTTATGGATTATTTGATTAGGTTCTAGATTCGACCATAATATACTGTGACAATCATAGTTGTATAAGGCTATCAGAACATCTAGTGTTTCAT
>CBVK0101092305.1:0-11053 GCA_900067695.1 Picea abies
GTCAATAAATGAGCCACCTAAGAATGTGCATCAAAGATTACCCTGTCAAACAATTAAGTGCTCCAAGACATTATGCAACTTTCCAAGCTTGGATATGGGAGGCTTGACAAATTGTCCTATTGGGTAGATCTTTCCCTAGGTCAAGGAGTGTTTCTAAGAGATCCCTCTCCAATAGATGTAAAGTGGATGAAGTGGTTTAAGGGTCAAGACTCAATGGGCATGGGGTTCATGACATTCAATGGGTTGTAGTGTCACATTCATGGGTTCATTTGTAGAGGGTGTGTGGCACCTTCATTTGCAATGCAAATTTTTCCAAGCCCATCATTTTTTGTCATTCTTTGTTTCTTTCATAATTTAAGGACAAGTTGAAGGCCACTTTCCTAATGTGGTGTCCAGATAATGACAGTGTCATTCAAAAACACCTAGTGGAAATGAGAAGGTTGGCTTGTGATGAGACCCCCTTTCTCTCAGGCATGTAACTGAGAACCATTACCTTGGCTTGGTGACCATATGATGGTAATGTCATACCACTAAATATCCATGATCATGATAGGTTGGCTTGATGGTAATGTCATACCACTAAATATCCATGATCATGATAGGTTGGCTCATGATGAGACCTCTTATTCTTCAACTAACCTTTTAAGAATTCTTAATCATTATTCTTGTGGGTTCCCCTTTTCTTATAGATAAGTGTTTCATTGCTTTCTTGGGGGATTCCTGGGAGAATCATCTGGAAGGTTTATCCATAGGATTTTATATTTTAACAACAATAATACTTCTTGGTCTCCATCCCCTTCTTCCCATAGAATGAGGGACAACCCCTTCTTGGGTCAATACACCCTAAAATCCCAAGAGATAATAAGGAAATTGGGGGGGAAATAGAGTTGGAAAGTGATAAGTATGGTCAGGAACGGTACAATGGTTCCTTAAGGGAGTTCCTAGTAGCAAACCCATTCCCAAGAAATACCACTTACTAGGGAACAATGTCAACCACCAAGGTGAGATAGGAAAAAAGGCATAGTGTCCAAGAATATGTCATGAAATCTAAAGCAGTGTAAGATACAACATACTAAAATGTCTCAAATATTGAAATGACACTCACCATAGTACCCAACTTGTACCTCATGGAGAAAGGCCCATTGCCTCCTTAGAAACCAATTGGTGTGGTGGATGCCATCTGAAAATATACAACCTCTGTGGTGGTGAGAATGGTCTCCATCTATGAAAAAGGATATTGCTAGTAATGTAATCTCTCGACACTCCATATCTGCAACTTGAGGGCCTCGAGACATAATATTCTTAGTTATCCCATAAAATGGGGATAACAGTCCAGAGTGTCATGACCCTCTTTTTCTTTGTCTTTTGAAATCCTACAAAAATTTAAAAATAAATAAAAATACCCCTTTTGTGGCCGAAGAAATAGCTTTGATACCACTAGTTAAGTACAAAAGATCTAAATAAAAAACCACCACACAAGATATAGATGAACAATATGGAAAATCTACTTTATTATTATGAAAACCCTTTGGATAGGGAAACATCTTATAAATGATCATTTTAAGGAAGGGATCCACTCCTGATCACTTGCCTCTTCGAGGGGGATCATTTTAAGGAAGGGATCCACTCCTGATCACTTGCCTCTTCGAGGGGGAAACCTCGTAATGAGATATTGTAGTGTAGCTAGGGGAATAATATGAGGTACGTAGGGAGTTACCCAAGGGGAATAATGCCTAATGTATGAAGGCCACTATTAGTAAATAAGGCCTAGTGTGAACATAATAAATGTAAGAGGGTTACTAGAAGGTTTTTCTATATTTTTTTTATATCTTATGTGGTGTTTTATTATTCAGATATTTGGTACTTAACAAGTTGGTATTAAAGCACTTTCTTTGGCCAAAGAAAGAAAGAAAATTTTGGTTTTTTTTGCATATTTGTTTTCAAGGAAAAAAGTAGGTAGCGCACTACAAATTCCATTCTGAAACTTTTTGTGCAGAATTTGCATAAAAAAAGTTGTGTATTTGAATTCCTCTTGGAAAAATACCCCATTTCAAAAATCAAATCGTCCGAAAAAAAGTATGAGAAGTGAGGTTATCAACAATTTTTCAAGGTTTTTCCAAAAAAGTCGCGTGATTTGCATAGTAAGTTATTTTTTAACCCTAGTTTGTGTTGAAGATTTCTTCCAAGCATGTTGTATTTTACTCGAAAAGGTGATGGCCCTAGTATTCAAGAATTTATGAAAGAGCGGAAATCAGCATGGAAAGAGAATTGGAAATCTTTGGTAAGTTTAAACTTATAAGGTGATGCAGCTATCTGGTGGAAATCATTAGACTATTTCAAGATGAGGTTACTCTCCAATGAAGAATTTGAAAAATTATTTTTAAATAGGTGGTCTCATGTTGGAAAAAGGGATACAAAGATAACCAAGGGTTTATTTTCATGTGGAAACTCTATATTACAAGTTCACGTATGCATTCAACAAGAGAAGGTTATCGTTTCTATTAACCCTAGTTGCATGCATTATTTTATCAATGTTAATTTGGATAAAAGGTTGCAAATACCTACAAATAATATTGAAATCACACGAGTTGAAGATGAAAATCTTCAAATTGTTAAATATTTGAATCTCACCATGGACAAATATGTGTTTCATTCTAATTTTTAAGGCATAGATATGAATGATGATGAAGTTATTCTTGGATATCCTTGGGTAGAATTAGTGGGTATTGTTGTTTCCTTTATACACACCTGGGTAACATTGAATAAATATTCAATCCACTTGGTGTGTCCTTGGGGGGAAGTTAGAGTTAAGGTGTTGTCACTAATCCTCAACTCCTCTATTTAGGCCAACTCCCAGTGAAGCCAAGGGGGGTAGTCCCTAAAGAAAATAATCTATGGCTTGAACTAATATAAGTAGAAGAAATAAACCGAGGAGTTTATTGCAAAAGACAATATGTAAAGTAAATATATTCTAAGAGCATATATCAATCAACCACCACAATATACATAAAAAAGTACTTTCATAAAAGGATACTCAAGATAACAAGATGCAAGTAAATAAGGAAATACTTCAAGATTAAATATGATTGCTTGAGAAATAAAAGTACTTGAATCAAAAGGCTTTGTATAGTGTGTAATGAGACCAATGTCTTAAACGTATCGTGGGCAGTTGTTGATCACGTGTTTTATTAGATTTTCTTTTGAAGGTAAATTAATGAGATTGTGAAATGTAAAGCAAGCCAAACTAAGTTTGGCCTCTAGAGATGTTATCCCTTTAGCTCAACGATTTGCTTAGAACTTATCGAAACATAATGGTTTCACCAACAATTCCACTAGAGGTGTCGAAGGTCCAACACTGAGGGGAACAATCCCGAGGTATTCAGTGAAAATTTGCACACTCACCCTAGGCGGTTCTTTGAGCTAAAAAATATTCCTCTTTTGAGATTGTCCTATTATTACTAATCCACACTAACCAACCCAGCGTGTATGGAACTTACTCCTAGAAGATTGAGACAATTTCGCAACTGGAAGGGTCGAGAACAACATTGGGAGCTGAGGGGAAATTTTTATTTTAAACAATAAAGTAAATTGATGAAAATGAAATATTTTAGAATTACTAATTCTCCACTTACTAGCCTCTTGAGAGGAGTTGAGGAGACGGTTTATTTGCCAACTTTGAAAATGCATAAAGTAAAGTTGCAGAAAAGAAAATCTAATCTAACAATTAAAGTATTACTTCCCAGATTGAAATCTAATCTATGTGAAGGTTTTTGTTGTGCTTTGTGATAAATTAAAAGAACAACTTTATCTTATTCTTAGGTGTGAAAATTAATTCTAAGCTAAAATTGTAGAAATGACACAATCACCAAAAACATCGTTCCCTCTAGGGGGATGAAGAGTGGGAGCTTGTAGCCCCACTGATTTTGTTAATGAAATTACAAATATATTTTCTAGAATGACTTGTGACCATTCATTAGGGGGTTCTCAAGTATTTACAAGTTTTTACAAGTTTTTAATGAATAAAGGGGGGCTCCCGGATGCTCCAAATCCGCCCAAAATGGACAAAGTTTCCTCTTATCTATTCGCCAACATGCATAGAATAGAAAACAAACAATGATAAATATGGAAAAAAACAATTTGGAAGTGTCTTTGGTTATTAGTATGAAAACCCAAAAAATTGACTAAATAAAACTAATGTAAAAATTGCAAAAGGAACTAAGAAGAGCAAGCTAAAAAGTTTATCTCCTTAGGATCGTTGTTTTTTGTTTTAAAACAACAAACTAAAGGCACTCTAATTGAAAAATATGGAATTAAAAGATATTTGAAATAAGTCAACTTTTAGCCTCTAAAAATTTTGAAGTAAATTACTTGCTAAAAATGACGCTTCTTGAGCTAGATCTAGCTTAAGATGATATTACTTGCTAAAAATGACGCTTCTTGAGCTAGATCTAGCTTAAGATGATAAAAAAAAATGAAATATATATCTAACATTTAATTTCACTTACTAACTTAGATAATAAGGATTTTGAAATATGATATATATCTAAGATAAATTAATAAACTAGTAACCCAAATAGATTTTAGAGAAAAAATGAGATAAGGGAGAAAGAATGTCTAATGGAAGACAACTTTGAACTATGGGGTCTCTTTGATGTATTGAAGAGGGAATCCTTCCGATTAGATGGACTTGAAGGAGTTGGGAACTCAAGCTAGAGTCTTCCACTCCTCCAAATTAGATATCCTGCAAACTTAAGACAACCTTACAAATAAATTGTTAAACGTAGATGCATCCACTTCCTACACATTCAATCTTGAAAACATCAATTCAAGAAAGAATGACATGAAATCATAGATTAAACATGCGATAATAAGATCTAGTAATGCAACATAGCTCACTAATATATTATTAAAAGATTAATAACAAATACAATTTCAAGAAGAGAGGTTTACCATAATCTCAACACATCCAAAAAGAAGAATGGCATCCACACATTAACACAAGACACCAAGAGTGACCTCCAAAGTCTTAAAATTTTATTCCACAATAGCTCGAAAGTAAATGACAACAACATAAATTTGCATAACCAAATATGATTACAATGGGAGAACTAGCTCCATTATATAGCAAGAGGGTGAGAGAGCTCAAAGGAGGGGGTCTCACCACTTGGGAGAGTGTGGGAAGCCAAGTGTAGAGGAATGGGTTGCCACCTCTCCTGTTCACCAACCAAATGACAAGTGTGAAGTAAAGGGGGAAGAGGAAGGTGCCACCTCTCAGGAGGTTGGCATCTCTCTTTAAGAGGGTGCCACCTCTCCTCAAGAGGGGTGCACCTCCTCTTAGAGATCTCTCTTAAATCAAATAAAATTCAATTAAAATCCCTCTAAACTCAAAATATAACTCAAATATTCCTCCCTTTGACTACCACATAGACTTTTAGGATTTATTTCACTAAAAACATGTCAAAACATGTTTCCAGCAACTTTGCTAAAATTTAACCTTTCTGATTTTTTATGTCTTTTTGAGTTTTTGTGAGTAAAATTATCTTTTTAGTGATTAAAATTACTAATTTCACTCACAAAAGTGGGTACTTAGATAAAGTGGGTTCTATAGGTTCAAAAATGAGCACCCCTAAAGCATATGATGCTTGCCTCCTAGTACCATTGCTTTAATACAACTTCAAATTACAATTAAAAAAATTTGTTTTACGAGAAAAATTTTATTAACTGAAAAAAATTAAAAAATCCTAAGGGGGACATGACTTAGCACATTTATATGAAACTATAGGAGGATGTTTATAATGGTAATATACATTATACACTAGGCTTAGATGACCATTTTAAGGCCTAACCATGATTATATACTCCAACTTTGGAGGAATTGAGTGAAAAAACAATTATAAATTGCTTGGACAACAAAATATAATTAACAAGTAAAAAAACACTCTAGAGTAACAACTCGTGTCTAAGTCTTAGGAAGATAAACCTTTTAAAAAATTCATCATGCAACACTTCTTATTATAGTTCCCCGCAGGTTATGGAAATGTGGTAAAAAAAAAATTAAAAGGGCCATAATGGCCGGCTGGACTTCTAAACTTTGAATTTTGAACAAGTGATTGTTCAATCTTTGGCAGCTCAATTTCAAGTCCATCCTAGTGAAACTTGGTGGATAACAGGTACAATTAATATTAATGTGCAAAAGAAATTTTTGAAGTTGTGGTACAAGAAAAAAAAATTACATTGTGGGATCTGTCTCTTACTCAACAAGAAGGGCCCAAGGAAGTACATGAAGAAGTACTTGGAGGGAAACAAATTGTAGCACCTCATGACACATCAAATGATGAGTTCAGGGTTGAGTCAAAAGAAGAGGCTATAGAAGCATCTGAAGAAAAGCAAGAGGAAGAGCATCAATGGGAAGAATCCAATGCACCACATGTTGAAGAGTCCAAGCAAGAAGAACCAAGAGATATCGCCATCCACACCACCTAGAGAAACAACAATCATCAAGGTAGAGGCATGGGCATCAACACACTTATTATGGACCAGCATGGCATTAGAAAGGAAACCAATCAATAGGTGCATGGAGGTTTACCACCACTGGAGGATGATATCAAAATAGAGAAACAATCACATGGCACCAAAGGCACAATAAGGCTCCAGATCAAGGTGGAAAGGCAACAGTTGGACATCATGTTCATATTCCATTAGAATGGATGGATTCATGTAGTTGGTACCAATTGGCTACATTGTTTAGATGGCTATATTGTATGGTTTATTCTCATGTTTCAAGGACGAAACATGTAAAGGGGGATGGAATGTAGTGTATCTAGGGAGGTAATGGTGGGGCAAAGGGCCCATAGTAATAATAGTGGAGTCCATTCAATGTAAGGTGTACTAAGTCCACTATATGATTAAATAAGGTCCACTATGGTAGATAGATATATTAGTGTGAACATAATAAATGTGAGAAGGATTTATAGAAGGTTTCTTCTCTAGAATGTTCTTAGGTAGTATTATATAAAAAAAGGATGAGAAATGTAATGAGTATAATGAAGAATATTTTTATTGTAACAAGCAAGCATTGCTTGAGGATTATTTCTTTCTAAAAGGAATAATAGTTAATGGTGTTACCCTACCTCAAAGGTTTTATCTATTTCTTGTGTTGACTATTTTATGTGGATGATTTGAGTTATTTCTAAAGTTATATTTTCATATTTATTGAGGAACATAACATACATAATCCAAACACAACATATAAAGTGAGTCGTGTCAATACAAAATCCATTAGATAGAACTCACAAAATATCATCTTCAAACTTCACACTAACTTACAAAATTATACAATTTTCCAAGTCTAGGTATAGGAGGGTCATTATTATCCTCTATTAGGTGTGTCAGTACCCAAACCAAGAGGTATGCCCAAGGGAACCCATCAAGGAGTATGTGCAATGGTAGTGGTAAGGATTGGGGTTTGCTTCATGGGGTGGATGTCATTGACATGCAAGGCCATGTATAATAGTCATCCTCATGAGAGCCTTTGTAGAGAGAATGCTTAGGAAATGAGGTACCATTTCCTCAGCACTATGTCTTTCAAAATCCTTCTTTGCATTTTTCTTTATAGCTTCAACTTTTTTTGACTTTTGACATTTGATTTGATAAGTCCTTTCATAAGATATGTATTCATTGCATAGAACTTTGGGTCATGACTTCTTAGCGAGGGGATAGATCTCATGCTTCTTTCTTTTCTTAGTTTTTAATACTTTGTTTTTCTTGTTTCTTTTCCCCACATTTTGAATTAGGGATTTTTCTCTTTCTATATCATTTTTTTTATAAAGATGCATCAACCTCGAGCTTTCAAGCCCCTTCTTTTCATGGGATTATGAAGCACAAACCTTTTTGGGATACATGTAACAACCAACCCCAAAGAAAGGACAACAAATAGGTGATAGATGGAATGTGTTACTCATGGTAAGGGATATGGACACATTACCCCCATTAAGGCCCCCCAGTAGTACAACTTTGTCCAAGGGTGACAACACTTGACTAGAAAATGATAATGACCACCAAGGTGAGACAAGGAAAAGAAGATAGCTGCAAAGCATCATGATCCATTATCTAAATCAACCCATGATCACCATTTTCACGCCTCAAGTATTAAAATTATCACTCGATATGAAATTTCAAAATGATGCACCTAAATGTTTAACTGCAACATGTCATATGAGTGAGATTAGGTAAGCATGTAATGTAAGGCATCTGTGGACAACTATATATGGAGAGTTTAGAATAACATCATTGGATATGCAGCCTGAAATGTGGATCATGGAGAAAAAATTATCCGCTAGTTACCCCTAGAAGTGAGGGGGTAATAGTGTTGAAGTGATCTTGTGTGGTGACTATACTTTCATTATGGTAGTTTTGTGTTAATTTCAACAAAAGTGCCAAAAGTCTTGTTTGTCACTAAGGAAAAAATTTCATATATATCTTTCACATGTGAATATTAAGAGGGATGTTGGGATGCATATTTACTTTCTCAAATACATGAGTTGATACCTTTAGTATCGACACGTTCTCTCAAATGATTGTCATATTTTCCCACCTTTCCTTCTTTGTTAACAAGTCAAGCTTCAGGGGGCATGTTAGTGCTACAATGGTTAATCTTGACTTAGTGTTCCCTGCAAGGTCATTAATGTCATTTATTGTACACCATTAGTAGTTCATTTATTAACTCACAATGGTTGTTAAGATTAGGGTTGAGTAATATATCCCTAGCACCTAAATAATCAAGTGTGTGTTATTCATGATTATTTGAGTACGAGGGTACCCATCAAACATTTGTTTCAATATTTGATGTTATGTGCTTCTCATCGTCTTGGTTCCTTGGCCCAAGTAAAGATTACATCCCAGCAATCTTGTCTTGGGAGACCATTGAGTGGATTGATGACTTGGATCAAGAAGATTTGTTCTTAAACATTGATTTTAATCGAGGTAAAGACATGATTAAATGGAAATTTATTATGGGAATACTCATAGATTTGGATTATGGATGTAAGGATGTGATGTTTTGGGGGCAATCAAGACCCTCTTCTCTCAAGCATCAATCGTGAAATTGGTGAGAATATCGTTGGACTAAGATTGTTGTTATACCAAAACCTGCAGGCGTTAGTTTCCGCCACAATCACTGAAGTTAGGATCCACGATAAGGGGTTAACCCATGTCACAAAACTCGTGGGAAGCATTGAACCCAATGTCTAACAATATCCCCCTCGGTGCATGTCGAGTGAGTTTCAAACTTGATACATGTCGCTTTGATACCGTTTATTGGACTACGATTGTTGTTAGACCAAAACCTGCAAGTGTTACTCTCTGCCACAATCGTCGGAGTTAGGATGCACGAGAGGGGGTTAACCCATGTTGCAAAACTCGCGAGAAGCGTTGAACCCAATGTCCAAAAAGTATAGCTATTGAATTTGAGCTACATGAAAAGATCCACAAGACAAGGTTCTCAATCAGCTCCCCTACTATGTGTTCTTTCAATTTATGAAGCATGGGTATCCTCTACAAGCTACTCAAGTACAACAACACATCACAGGGACTTGTCTCCTTAAATATCAAAAAATATTAAATGTTCCTTTTGTTGATGACTTGACCCTATCTTTAAAGTTGCTCAACAATCAATTTATGGTATTTTTTCATGTTAGAATACATTTTATTTAGCCTTTATGGAAAAGGTGGGAAAAAATAAAATGTTTATCGAGTGGTGACATCAAACACCATCCTTGATTAACTCAATTATCCTTAGATAAGATAATATAATTTTGTTGATGCTCGCAAATGACTAAGAAATACACCAACAAGACTAGAGAGTACAATCAGCGACCATTAAACTGTGGGAATGTCAAGAGCACTCCTATATGCTAAAATATGATCAAAAAAAGAGAGATACAAAGGACAATAATAAAAAGAGAATTCCTTTTTTTCCAAAAAGAAAACAATGATAGTATGGGATATTGGCTTTCTTGCAAATACTATCTACGCTAAAATTGTTTTTGGTCCTAGAGTATGACCTAAAACTGTTTATGATTAGCTAATATCTCATCTTCCTCAAATGTGAGGAAACAAGTTAACGACCCAAAACCTAGAGGCATCTAGCAAAGAGTGGAAGTTTTCCCCCTTACGAACCACCAACGGGTTATTTCGGGTGGCCAAGTTTTGTTTGCACATGATGGTGTAGTTGCACATCAAGGTCTCGAGATTGTATCAATAGAGGCTAAGCCAATACCCTTGAGTATTGAGTATTGTACATGTTGTCTTGCTTTTGGGGAAAAATAACAAAAAGAGAAGAGAACAAACTAGGAAAAAAAAGGGGGGGGGAACCCTAAGAGGCATGAGGCCCTATCTCAAGATCAATATCGTAGGTGGAAATACAAGTAGAGGTGGAGGAGTGAGAGAAAGCATACATCTGCCTATTATTACCGCTCAAACTTGCACCTAAGTGATGAAGTCCCTAAACACAAGTGCAACATTGAGAGAACTAAGAGGGGCTACCCACTGTCAACATAGTAGCTCCTCTCTCAATTTAGGTTGACTCTCCTCTGGCACAAGGGTGCTATCCCTAGCATAGGATTTCCTTCTAAATATTATGCAATGAAGGTTCAAGGTGAAAAGAAGGGTTAGCTTTAGCAAAACATGAATTGTAGTATAAATTTTGTAAATAAAGTGGATGGAAAACTAATACCACTACAAATCCACAAGGATAATGGTATCAAGATAACAAGTAAAGAGAGTTTCAATCCATTACAAATGTGCCATGACTAGCCAGCATGGAAATAAGGATTATGAGAATAAATGAGGGCCCTACACAAGGTGCAACATCACAACTTGATCCTGATTATTTTCGGCACGAAATGAGATCGGAGATATAATAAAGAAATGCACTGAGATATCGTAGATGTTCAATAATATAACATAAATGTATCAGATATGCAAACATAAACACAGATATATAGTAATACATGATTTCTATTGATGAAATAAATGTATAGAGACTGTAAAAATA